>LUCH01000380.1:107555-125450 GCA_013368495.1 Paragonimus heterotremus
ACCGTGGCTTCAACAGCATGTTAGGTCCATTCTCTCACCCGATTCGGTTAGAAGATGGCGTGCCCGTTGAATAAGCCCTTCGGTCTGGACTCCGGACTTTGTTGCCAGGTCCAGATATCGGGAACGCAACGTTTTATTTAAGACACCTGTTGGATTCGTCGAATTTCATTTGGTATGTTTACCTCCTGTGTTTGGTACAATGTGGATCGTTTAATTCATTGATGCATTATCGATTTGTTCTAAAACTCCACCTTAAACTGCCGTTTGTCTTTCGGTACGTACGATGAACAGTCGACTAATTTTGTACGGTGACTGTGGACGTACAATGTATGGGTTTTCTCCCTTTTTATAGCTAACATTACATGCCTACTAAATCTTTCTTGCTTCTTATTGCTTGACACATTTTTACCTTCACCCACAGTCGAGTGTTTTAATGAGGACATTTCTGGTTCATTTGAGTACTCGTTTTTGACTGCTGTATTTCGAACGCTTTCTTCTGTCGGATAATTTTGAGTATTCGGTTTTATTCACATTCAGGGCGAGAAGGCACCTTTTATTATAATGCTTTGAAAATACTGCATAAAGTGAAATAATTTCGCTTGTCTTTGTCTGATGTTTTCTAGGACTTGGAAGATAGTGTTATTAATCTGACCGTCCGAATTACCGTTACTGAAACCGTCAATTACGCGTTATTGGGTGGATTATCCTAAATCGTCGGGAGTGATTTAACAACGCCTCTATCATCGTTTCAATTCTGGCTTTCAAACGATAAATATGAATCTATTTCTTGGTATGATATTCGTATCCTAGTTTTCTATTAAAGTTTATTCGAATTGGTTCATAATGTGGTGCGTTTCTGTTAACAACAGTGCGATTTCTGTGACTGACAAAAACACGTGAATAAACTGTTTGTTTACGCTCCTTGTTTACTAATTTTTCTATTGTTTATCAGGTAGAAAGTGTTGACAAACTAGTATATCCACTGTCTTCCAACTCATGAGTGTTTTCTGATTGGCTTTATTTCCCAAGGCTGTATAAATAGTTACATAACACCATTGCAAATGCAGAACCCCAAAAGTAAACTTAAGACCAAAAATGACGCATACCTCTAAATATCACGTTACCATTCTAGTGTGGCTTGAATGTTTGTTAGGAAACCCTATACTTTCCATCAAAAAGGCCTTTATCCTCGAGAAAATAAATCTGTCCAATCAGAATGAACACAAATTCCCAGAACAATCCATAGGTGACCTTTGCAATGTTTATTTGCTCGACCTTTATTGCGCCAGCTCAATGGTGGCCTAGTGACCTTAACTACTATTTCGGATAACTGTCCCTCACCCCTCTGACCGAAAAATGTTTGCAAGTCATTGTGCGTCACATGAGTACCCAGTGTTTTGCTCCCTGTCGCACACCTTCTGGAGCTCAACAACGTCGTTTTTGTTACTTACAAGTAGTTTGGCAGATTTATGAATTTAGATGAGACCCAACTGTGAAAAGTCAGGGCTTCGGCTGGATTCGAACCAGCGACAGAAACACCATGCCTCTACGTGGCAAGCGCTCTACCAGCTGAACAATGATGTAAGATTTAAGCATATAAGATGTGTAACTTTGCTAGGGTGTGTCAATGTACGTGAGGTTCCAAATAGGAAATTCAACTGTGCTAACGACGCATTGAAAAGTACAGACGAGTTATCCGGTCGGATGAGCCACGGTTAAAATCTACGAGTGGATGCGGTGCACTCAACGTTTGGTGAGAAATTTGTGGAAAATCTATCATGTACTTTAATTGTGAGAATAATTAAGGTATTATTAAGGAGCGTTTGAGTAACAATTTCCCTAACAGACTTGAATTCGGTGTGGACATGCTTGGCTGGTGAGCAGCTGCGTGGTCAGCTTTGCAACCAAACGTAATTAACATAACGAATATTCTGATTAAACCAGGAAATGAAAATCCGACCTCCTTTGTCAACTAATCGACTGAATCCAAGTCAAGCAGTGTTGGTGAGATGAACACGAAGCTCGATGAAAATAACAGGTGCGTAGTCCAAACCACAAAATCGGATCTACTCATGGTTTACTTATAACGATTGGTTTGTTTTGTTGTTTTAGTTTATCTGGCGCCAAGCACGCGGAATTAAGAGAAACATGAAGTCAGTGGCGTAGTGGTAAACACAGTTGTCTCAAGAAAGCGTGGCCGGAGTTCTAGTCCCGGCAGTGACAAAGATATGCACTACTGGCGTGCTCCAATGAGAGCGATACTCGAGTCTAATACTTCTGCTGTCCGAAAGGGGTATGCAACCGCTGCGATCAGTTGCCGGTGACGTTCGATCTATATGAAGATCAAAAAAACCAAATTCCCCTACTACTCATCAGAAATATGAACTCCTGATGACATGAGCAAGTATGAGGGCCTCCCTAAATGCGTCTAGGTTTACTCAGCACATGCTGTTGAGGCTAACAAAGCAAGAAGATGAGCAAGCTAAAAGTACTTTGGATCTTAAATATTTCGATCTTACATGAGTATTTAAGTTAACATAACTGGGATCTGGATTGCGTATGCTAATCTGACAGTTTGTCTTAGGTTTGTTGCATAGATTGTAATTATTAAGACTTCACTGGTAATGGTGTTCGTGATGTTGTGTAGTTATACCATATGAAAGTCTGAAAATTCAAGTCCGCTTGCATCGGATGACAAACGGTTCAATCTGGCATACTCCTTAGAACGTTTGGGTGACACTATATACTCCTAGTTCATTGTGAACTACTTGTGTGATTGATGTTTTTTTCAGAAACAACTTTGAATAGTTGACACACGGTATAGTAAATCTGTTCTCTGTCAAGATAACTCTCGACATATACAATACACGTGGTTTAACATCACCTCTGTTTACTTTACTAAGTTCTACACGTTTTGTAGTGTTTCACAAAAAGTTCATTAAATTACGAGGAAAGCAGAGATCACCGATAACGTGTAGTCACATTCAACTGATGATTCCGCCAACCCCGTTAGCAGTTAACCCTTTAACTGCTCACCGCATAACTGCTGAATAAGGCTACTCGTTCATCGTATTCTATCCTGATCCCTCACTCACATATGCCTGACAAAACATTACAACATGTTTTTGTGTATGCTGAAGCAAAATGTGTCAGAATTGTGTAATATTTCCTTCGTCAATGTTCTTGACGTGCTACCAACTACTCTCAGTTTATTAACAGCTGGTTCCATTCGTTTTTAATATCTCTTATTTGGTGTGGTTAGAAGACCTGTAAACTAATTCAGTTGATCACTTATCCTCACTTTCTAATATCTAAAGTTATGGAATACGTTATTGCAATAGAATTTGAAAATTCTGCTTTCTAACAATCACTTTTCTGGTATTGGCATGTTCGCCGAGCTTGGCACTTAGGTTGCAAACGTTTCATCACCAAGCGAGGTGACATCATCAGTGCGTAATCGTTATAGCGTATAGTTTTTTGAGCTACAAACAACACCATCCCTGTTCACAACTATCCGAAATCACTTTTCTGTTATACACAAACATGGTCATATCTACGCCGATTCAGAAACTGAACGGGGTACGTATAACTGAGGTCGATAGCGGATTGGTAAAGAACAAGATCGGAGAATATGATCACATCTGCTCACTACAGTCTGTTGATGTCAAACCCAGTGAGTTGGATGAAGTCGAGACACAAGTAACGTTCCGCTTGAGTAGCAACTGCAACTAGACACAACCGCATACAATTCTCATGGCTCACACATTTGAACAAGGGGTGTGAGTCACTGGGTCAAACAGTAACCTAAACAGCATTGACATCTGAACATCCAACTTTTAATCCGCTTTATTTATTCACAGTCCACGTTTTATGAGTGAAAAAAATACCCACGAGCTGGACTGTAAGTACAAGCACGTTTCTCGCTTGATTTTCTCCGCTTGTTTACATTTAATCGGAATGCTTTTCACTAGACAGTAGTGTGTAAACAATCTTGTATACAACGTAACCTTGTTCGTTACCTAGCAACAATGGATACACTAGAAGCAGTGATTCCATAAAATGCATTTGTGAAAGAGTACAGGTTATGGCATAATACATCTTGTATGCGGGCATGTAATTCGTGTCTCATCAGCGAAATCAATGCAATCAATATGGTGAACAGACACGGCAACAAGTTTAAAACATACTGGTTTGATAAGTAAGATCAGAATGTTTAAGACTAAAGTACATGACTTCAGATGACGCAGCACGAGGCAGATATGGGAAAGCTTGCTAATAAATCAAATCTTTAACGATACTTATTTAAAAGTTAGAGAAGAGATTAATGTGCGATTTTAAGATCGCTAAGGAGACAAGGTTATAAGAATGTAGCAGAGCAGAAGGAGAGAAACATCGCAAGGACAATAGTAATTTTTGGAACGGGACAAACTTATCAAACAAAGGACCAGCTGTTTTTGAGTGTACAAAACTGAGTCTATTCGACGAATGATAACGACCCAACCAAAACTCGCATGGTAGATGATAGGAAACGTCTTGGCTTTGTAGACCATATGATCAGTCTTTTCATAGTGCCTTGAAAAAATAACTTGAAAGCTTCCAGTTAAGGATGTGCACAGCCAATTCGGACTATACACACAGCTGAGCGTTCTCATTTGTCTTAAGGTGTAATCACAGCGAACTTGCATCCGTAAGTGCAGATGAACGCTCATTACTCAACACACGTACCAAAGCCTGTGTTATCGCTCATCCTAGATAATGGTACATCAGTTGTAACAAACGTTATTTGGTTGAGTGGTGTTATTTCTATCAACAGATTAACTGGTAATGATAGCGATCCTATCTACCAGCTGTGACAGCAGAACACGAATCGTTTGCTAAAAGACTGGTATGATCCTCATTCCTATCTGTTACCTTTCTAGATGCTTCAAATAAAATGGGTTTATTTCAGCTATGGATGCTCTCTCTCTTGATTCGTATTTGGTGATACCTATTCCCTCGAGAGTGCTGGTGTACGGTAGACTGATCAACTGAGCAGATATACTTTCACATGATTGATCTTTAGGATCAGCAATTTGAATATAAACGTATTTGAAGCTAGCATCGGTCATCGTACTCAGTGTGACCTAAACTGATGCTTAGCATACCACTAGTGATGCCTGACTGTGAAACTAGGGAACGAGAGGGGAAGTAAAGTGGCACGTTCACACAAATGCATACAATAATTGAATTCAAAGTTTGTCTTTGTTAAGACAGTACACCTTCTCTATAATGCAGCAGAAAACTTTAGTCGCCCGAATATATTTCATAGTGGTTTACCCGAAAATTTCCTAGTTTAAGTTTGTGCTAAATCCTTTCAATATATCATGTTACTGTGTTAGGTAATGTGTCATATAAACTTTAGTACAACAACCAGATGTGGTGGCTCTTATAGCCTTCCGCTGACATGCATCATACTTGTTTGCTTAAGGTACACTTTTATCTCTCTCGACTCGTTTACGCACTGAAGGACCAAAAACTCATCCTTTAAGAGAGAAAGAAGCGAACTTCTATGATTGCTGCCTCCAGGTACAGCCCGTCCATTTGACACTTGGTGAGTTCTAACATTTTACCCTATCACAATTTCTAAATACATTCTAGATATGACCCTCAGGCGTTTATATATATATATATATATCTTACCTGGCAAAAAATTATTGTAGTGACATAATCCTTTTGGGGAATATCGTGTCGTTTTGGAAGAAAATATAGCATTTTGCGGTCTATTTGCTTTTAAGGGGAGAACCCAAATACGCTCGATCACGTTCTCCTCGAACTAAAGGTAAATTATGTGGACAATGGTGTGTCAGCTACGTTCCGGAATCCACGATCCATATCGATCAGTTCTCGCATTCTACTAACTGAAGTTGTTATGAATCAGAATGCTCAGGAATAGACCGTCATATTTTGAATAACTGTGTAGTAAAATCCATCGATGTGCAATTTTGAAGTCAAGTCCCGTGTGCTGAATACGTGCTTGCTTTTACGGTGACAATGATACCACATCTGCTGTGAATAGACCTTCCCCAAAAGAATACCTGGTAACGCGTAGCTACCTGCATGCTGAACAATGTCGTGGGTACATCAAAGACGGATTGCTTGACATAATATATGGACAACCGTTTACGACCGTATAACAGATAACAGCACTGCTGTGAAGATCGAAGATGGTTGTCCACCAACATACAAGGTGCGTCACTTCATGTACAGCTGTTAATGAACGGTGATGTCTTGGTCATAAATTCTAATGGATTGATCGCAGAACTAACGCATTGATATAAAACATACGGTGGTTTTAAACGCTCTCAAAATGGAATAGACGCACTAGGCACCAGATTGGTCAAACATTATAAATCGGATAATTCGGGAAATTCATTCGCTGGTTTGACACTAGAATGATCGAGCAGTTAGTTTGATCACATTCCTTCTATAGGTCGGCATGAGTTGTTATGTCGTTGACTAAGTCACCTTCAAGTGTGTCCTTGAATTAATGCGGCACATGATCACGTAAGCATAGGTCACGTGACATGACAGTGCTTGGCACAGTCGTCCGTTTTTTGTACGTTCTCTACTGTGAGTATTGCAATGCAATTTTGAGTTTGACCGTTGTACCGATTGTCCGAAAGTGTGGTCCCGGATACGAAATCCGGAGTCCAGAGTAAAGAACTTGCCGAAAGATAGGTCTCATAGTCAAGTTGGATTGGCAAACGACTTCAGCACACCGCCGCAGCAACAACCAGACTAGCTGGCACGAGGGTACATGCGCATTTCAAATCAAGTCGCTCAATCCTATGGTGTCAATGTTTTGGCCACTGCCGTCCACGATCGATAAGACCCGGCTACTGACAAACAAATCTGTAACAGTTTCACCGTTCAAAAGGCAGTGTTGAGCTGAGAAGCAACCTGTATCGATTGGCAAAAATGGATAAAGGGAAAATATGATATAACCTAATGGACTGTATCGTCAGGATAACTTTTTCTTACCAAACGATAGATAGTAAATGTTGCAGTCATGAACGAAACAGATGTACAACCCACCAAAAGATTGACCAAAACCTAACAATTTTTCCAGTGAAAATAAGACACGTCGTGCTGCGTCGTTAGGTCTAATGCACCACTTGTGGACTCGGATGTGACGTGTTACACGCATGCTGTGAAAACATTAATCGTCGCTTGATACATGTCAACTTTGGGGCTTCGTTACTGAGTCGTGTCTTTCCATGTCCTGTCAACATGTCTTGTTTCACGAATTTATCTGTGATGAAAGCAACTCATTGCATTATTAAGACCGGCGTAGACAGGTCGTTCAGAAATGTTGTCCAGATTGTGGTGTTTTGTTCACTGGAAACCTGCTTTGTCCTGATAAACGAGATATCCAGGATGGGGAGGCCGTCTAATTTGAATTGACACAAGGTATCTGCATCCTACGGATTTTAATGAGGTGATTACGAACTAGGGTAACATGTCGATACATGTATGTACCGAATGGACTGGGCCGAGTGAGGGGTGTAAAACGCCTCCCACGATTATCGTGTTTGTTCGCAGACTGACTTTTCTGGGATTGTACAGACAGACTGTGAATGTAGATGTTTCTGATGGCGGTTTGGCGTGGATATTTTCATTTCACCGAATGTATGTTGGACTCATTCGTTCTGTGTGCGTCTGAGTCTGTCTGTCCGACTGATTCTTGTTATTTTGAGTTGTGCACATTCAGCATTTTATTATCTGTCGTTTGGGGAAAAAAATTCTCCTGATGACACAATCCGTTAGGGATATATCGTAGTTTCCCTTTATCCACTTTTGCCAATCGATACAGGTTGCTTCCCAGCTCAGTACTGCATTTTGAACGGTGAAACTATTATAGATTTGTTTGTCAGATGCATCACATTACAACACATACTTACCTAGGGTGAGCAGTACAGAGTTAAAACTATCTGCTTGATGTGAACATTTTGAATATCGAGACTTGTTAAAATGTAGTTTTATGCATACACCTAACTCGAAAGAAGTTTACAATGACATGTATGAACGAACAAAGGGACGATATAAATTGACATTTCGGGTTCCGTATCGCGCTGTTCGCTGAGTTTCGCATGTAAGTTGCTGACGTTTCAACACCACCGCCGCCGCCGCCGCCAACAACAACAACAACAACAACAACAACCGAGATGACATCGTCAGTGCATATGGCTTTGGGCATATAAGCTTGAGTATAGAGGCTTAAACCTATATGCTGAAATCGCAACGTACTGCTTATAATGTCTCCTAGTTAGGTAACGAAACGGTTGCAACCTAATTTCAAAGTTCAGTGAACAACCGATTAGGTTAACTATCAACCCGAGCCACTACCTCCGTCATTAGTCCCAGTAACCAACAATTTAAATTTCAAATATGCAACATCAGTCAATTAGTTAAACGGAAAGAGATGACAGGTTACTTGAATTCAAAACAGGGCAGGCGTGTTACTCGTGTAAAAGAATATTCTATGAACCCTGGTGTACGCAGTCGACGAAGGAAGTGAACGTATAACGCGCGCGATTCAAGCCTTAATTTTAGATGTGAGTTATCAGTTATGACCAAACCACATTGTGATTCGTCCGTTTTTATTGATTGCGACTTAGTTGAGTAGATGATGAGCAGGTAGTTAACGCTAAACGCCAAACATTACAGTCATTTAGGTATATGACATAGAAAGTGCATTATGAAGTGTTCGGTTTGTCAAGATTAGCATCTTTTTTATTTCCACAAGTTATTTTTAATGGCCCCCAAATTAGATGAAAATTTAAAGTTTGTGGCTTCCTCATTTACCACACGGAAGCTATTAAGGTTGTGTTAGGAGCACAGAACTGAACGGAAATTTATTTCATACACTTTTATTTTACATAGTAATGCAACCATGGTGATACAGTTGTTCCAGCTTTCTTGTAGGTTTGTACCAAGAGAAAATTTAATAAGCACATGTTTTGTCGTTACCATAGGATGGTCATTTTCCACACAGCTAATCCTTTACGATAGGTAGGTGCGCAGTTATTGACATTTCTTATAGACTGGTTAAGTGTGAAAAACCATATGTATGGAAAACTTGCAGCTGGTTAACAGTGAACAGTGAATCCGAACTGTTATAGAGATGTCTATCATTTAAGGTCATTCTAATGTAACCTGATATGTACTGTCTAGAGTGCACATAGATCCAACATAGAACGAATCATCTGGTTTTATTCTTAGTCCACACAATGTTTATACTGATATCCTGGTGACCTTTCCGATCTAAGCAGTTTGATAACCTTTCCGAATCACGCAAGAAGCAATTGTGTGAGTGCCTACCTCCGTACCATTGTGGTAATTTTCTTTTTGGTTGGCTCACAGATACTCAATTCTCACGTAAGCAGCGTAGGTGCTCAATGAACTGCTCGGCTTTGTATTTATTAACTAATCCATTCTAAATATTCCAAATTGACTATACTTTTGAACTTGCGGAGATGTTTTGTGTTCAGTGTTTTAGATCCTTTGAAAGTAAATAGTTGTGGTTTGGTATAAAATTCATTTATATTCTCGATTGCATGTCATATTAATCTATTCAACCTAATTCTCCTTTTGGTATCCGAACTGATTACGAACCACTGAAAATTTAAACAATAACCTTGCGGTATCGAATACATTTAAATGTTTTTGTTTCATACAGAAAAAATTTTGTTGGCTCTCAAAATCTAAAGAATACTTCGATCAGTTTGTCAGTGTAACTCACACGCTGGCTTGAAATGGATATTCAGTGACTGGTTTGGGCGAACCGACAACTTTGAATTCAAAAAACCAAACTCCGGTAGCAGTCATTTTCAGTTGCGATCCATTAGGCGAGACTAGTTGAGAATTCCATATCTTATCAGCACAAAGCAAAAGTCCATACTACTTACTTAAGGCAAACGTGGAAAATTTTTACAGTTCAGTAACCGAATAACAGCATTCTATGGAACAGTTTTGGAGTGACCTCAGTCAACCGGTTTAACAGTATTTCCAAGCGAAACGCGTATCTCGACAACTCTGATAAACGATACGTCAAATGATTATCCATAAGTTTTTTCGTGACGATTACTGATATGAGTGTGATTACAAATACTCACGGTCTACTATTTTCTGACATTCACACTGATAGTTAATTCGAGGAGGTTAGTACGAAATTCATTCATTCCAGGTGAGACATACAGGAAACTAACTGAGACAAATAACACATCCATATGCGGTTGTCCTGAAATTTACGTCCGTATTGAAAGATGGAATACATGAACTGCCACACATGTTGTTCTGGTAACGTGCAAAATAGTATGTATTCTTTAGAAAAAACTCAGCTATTGAGATTCATTATCCCTGTTCCTGTTGTTATCCAATTTACTGTGAACATTATTCATAATCCAATTCATGTTTATTTTCAGTGTTTATTATCGTAAAATTGCTTAAATGAATGCGAGGGTTGCGATCACGTGTGTGACGTTCAATTTGCAATAATCCGAATCATCAAACATAGGCCAAATTTCTGTTATTTGTTTACAAAAAAGCACAACAAGATTACGAACTATACGGAGTTCGTGGAGGTTGTTTATCCTTCTTAAAAAAAAGGAATCCTCAGTAGTGTCTGGTTACTTCACAAGCCTGACGTTGAATCCCTCAAGTGAATATCTGAGTCCAGCGTTTATGCTTTTCGAAGAGTTGCAATATAACACGAAATTCCAAGAGAAGCAAGGATAAAACATGTATCACAAAAGCTTGTGTTGAGGCTTCAGATGTTCACCATTTTTTATCAATGATCAAGTAAGACGACTCATATTTAGTTACGGGAAAAGGTTGCTTTGCTCATATTTAGTGGATTTTGACTTGCTATTAACCTCTGTTGACGCCTTCAGCTATCATATAAGAGAACTTGGATAATACTGTGTAGCGAACAAGCTCGTTTTCAGTGATTTATCATCAGGCTAAATACGTCACATTTATATCGCGAATTTTACAGGGGAATCATAAAAGGATAAACGGGGAACGGGTGGTTATTCAGGTCAATCAATTCAATGTCACGCTGCAATCAAGTACCCACTTGAATCGTGGGTCTTGACAGGCTAACAGGGTGTGGGAGTGATTGACCTGATTAACCACCCGTTCCCTGTTTACCCCTTTGTGAGTCCCCTGTTTAATTCGTGAGATAAATGTGACGTATTTAGCATGATGATGAATCACTGAAAACGAGCTTGTTCGCTACACAGTATTTTTCTCGACTACACTGGGAATTTTCGCGAGAACTTGGATAGTTTGGTGGACGGTAATAGTGGGATCCTCTACTAAACGCCACGAACGGTAGTCGACTTCTACTGACATGCCTTGGATACTTCACGTGTGAGTTAATGGACCAATAAACATGTTAGTGTTATATTTTCGACTGATGTACAGCCAAAGTTCATTAGAAACCACTATAGAAATTTTTGAAAAAGTACACCAGTTTCTAAGTGCAGTTTGTACATGTCTCTATAATCAAAGACATGGCTCTACAGGGTTAGTGTATCACGAAGCAGTAGTCAAAAAGCGTGTATTACCCACAAGCGAATTTCATAATTCCGTCGTGCCTAAAGTACCTTTACGTACACAGTGGCGTGCATGGTCACGATACAAGCATGGTGGTCCATTTCATAGTCCTGTCGAGACAAGGATATACACTACCGACGAACTTTAACTAGGGCACAGTTCAACTTTAATGCTAGTTACAAGTTTACCTAAACGGAGAAATTTCTGTCATATACAAGTGATATTCAGTTGGCATATGTATATGTCAAACCCTGTGGCATATCTTCATCTGAGGCATGAAAAGTGACGATAATTAGAAACAGAACAAAAAGTGTATGCAACAAACAGAAACGCGTTCAACAAACGTGTATTACACGTTGTCTATTACCGTACATTTGATTCCGGAACACTGTCGTCTTTCGGGTTCTGTCTAACACAAAACATTCATCTGTAAAATCCACATCGTACATCACTCAAAAGTGCCAACCACATCAAGCGTGTACCTCACCGAGAGCGACAGTGTGGCATTTGTTTATGAGCCCCCAGGCTTGGTCGAACTGTGAATAGTTCAAAAACAGATAAAGCTTATATTGTTACCGTAGGCGTGTCTATAAAAAAGGACCATATCAAGGCAATATGCACGTGAGAAAGTCGATCAGTAAGTCCTATCAAAGAGCCGCCTACCTCTAGAATTTATCAGTCTTTTAATGAAAGACCATTCTGATGCTGCAGATAACGTAGTTACATAAACCCTATTTGGATTGTATGTGATCGCTGGCATCTTTAAAGACTTATCTAGATTGCGTTCTAATGTCAATGTGTTGGGTTTTGTCTTAGATTTTTGGGATGCAACGTTATAGACAATCATTACGTCAATACTTTGACTTACCTGACGTCATCGCAGTAGTGAGAGATCATCGGCACATTGTAAGTCGACGCCAAGGCTGCCTCTACACTGCACGTCTCTTGCGGTCCAATGATACCAGACAAATTAACACGTTCCATGAATTTCGCAACGGACCTAATCGAATCCTGTTCGTTTCCATAGGTTTCTAAATAACAAAAATCCAATTTATAACCTGGTGGCAATGGTGGCTCCGGTAAATTAAACACACCACGTTCGGATGCGTTAAATCTCTCCCTGAGAGTGTTCACCATGTTGATCGCGTAGCTGAGGGTTCCGGAAATCATGCTTCCTGGTCGTTGATAGGTTGCATCCGGGCTGTTCATGTAATCTTGTTCAGCCGCACCGGTGATGTAACCGAGTAACAGTACGTGATCTGCTCGATCACGTGATCTGTCTATTCCAAGAATGAGATCCTTATCCACCGACGGGCATGGATTAATTGACATGCCTTCAACTCTGGCGGGATTAAGTGCATTTCCTCGTACAAGGCACACCAAAAGGTGCAAGACATAATTAATCCAAAGCATCTACAACATCAGAAGTTCTTTACTCTTGTTCATTTTCACCGCACAGTTAAGATACACTTAGAACACATCTGAAAGACAGTTGGATTTCTATTCGAGCAGCGTGGTCTCGAACTGTTACCCGTCCTGACTTCACTGTATATATCAGACAGAATGCACCGAATTTCCTACATAGATCACTGATTGGTCCACTGAAACGTCGGTTAATTAATTCAACCAATCAGTGATGAGGTATCATTCAGAAAAGACAAATAACATTTTAGGTAGCCCTCCTAAACTCATCACAAGTAAAACATGGTTTACAAAACAATACGTTTCCGGCGATTCATCATCCATTCAACCGAACGGCACTTTATATCATTATGACGGTCAAGCCAGCAAGAGCAAGAACAATCTGTCACATACTTGCCTCAAATGCAGTTGAATTTCAGGGCAAGCTGAGATACAAATTGATCTCCGGAGATAATAATTAGATATCAGCAGACTGTGGCAGTAATGAACGCCGGAAAACTTGTCTAGGCGCAGGACTGTGAATTAGTTGACTGAGTTTTGATCGCCTATGTGGTGGCTGAAATGCACAAGTTCATCATTGGATTGTTTACAACACAATCACCTAACAAAGCACCTGGCTGGCTACAGGCTAGGTGAAATCCATCTCTATCGCAATTCTGCGATACCTTGTTGACTCAGGACAATGAACTTAACCGGAGCTGGTTTTCCAGCCTAGTTACCACATGATTTGTCTTCTAGTTTTTATTGAGATTAGTTAAGGATGTCACCTAATAAATTAGGGTAAAATGAAATGTTCGTTTTCGAAAGAGGCCAACTGGAAAATCTATGGGAATGCGACAGTTGCGATCAATTGTGAATAATGTTCAATTTGTATGAAAATGAAATATATATGTGAAAGAATTTCCAAATGCTGAACTGAACATCCGCCTTGAATGTTTTTTTGTTGAGTAACATAAAATTCCTATTATTCCTCGATCCGCGAACAGTCGTTTTGTCCACATCCAAACAATAACCATTTGTTTAAGTGAGCTGAATTGGGTTTTATCGTCTGCCATTACTGAGCGGTGCCTAGTTGTCAATTTTGTTGTACAGGAACATTCATTGTTCAGTTTCTGAGAATTTTTCACATTCGGTAGAAAAGATTTGATTTTCTTGTACACTGTTTCACTTAGTACCCTATTAAAGCCAGTTTTGGCGAGCGCCTTCTCATTAACCCTTTCGAAGACAAACTATCTTTCCTATCGTTGGGTATTGGGAAAGGTGTTTATCGAATCGCCAGATTACACGTAATCCGTCGTGAATTTGAATCGTTAGTGAACAATACAAAACCGTATAACACTTAATTAGGAGATAAGTGCGCACAACTTAAACATTACATAATAAACACGTTTAATCTATTTTTCAGCGTAGGCCAATATCACAACGCTTTTACTATGGAAAATGTAATGAACTGACCGCGGACTTAGAAAGATAATCATTGAATGTCATTGCCCTATTCGCCTGGAGTACGTCAAAAGAATCAGAATCGTAACACTATCTGATCAATGTCTATTCCAGAGTGCACATGACAAACTTTAAACCTGGACTTATGTGGTCACTTACTCCAATGTTTTGCGCTCTCACGGGTATCGATTATTGGACTTGTTTACCTTACCCTCAGTGAGTGCATACATATTCATGACCATCTCTGATTGTGTCCGGATTATGTTCATCGGCTTGTTTATTTGGTCGCCTGGCAACAAGAAAATAGTGAACAATAGAAATAAGATTGTCTTACGAATTTCTGAGGTACGGTGTGTTCAAAACAGACATTACAATCAATCACTTCTGTATGCGCCAGTGTTTTCGAGGAAAAAACAAATCAATACAAAATGGTGCCAAAATGCTAGCCCATAACACTGTTTTGCGTGATGTAACAATAAACACTCAGTAATTCCATAGGTTCAGTTATTTGTTCAAGTGGTCAGGGTAGATGGGTGCAAGGTTTCTTTGCGGTCGTGCAACAAGAATAAGCTTTCCTAATTATTTGAAAAAGGAATCGAACTAAATCAATTTATTCCACTCCAGTTCCTATGGGACTCATTACTAACAACTGAGTGGGTACGATCTAACTTGACCTAATACCGTTTATCTGTTTACTCTTCGACCCAGGAAAGGGAACACCAAATGTTGGACAAATTTAGTGGTAATATCCGTCATCGAAACAACACCTATGTAAACTTCCGTATGTTGAACGGTTAGTCATTATCCATGGACCATTGGCTAAGAAAGTACAAATCGTCCTATTTAATTTTTTCTACACTTCAGATAATCTATAATTCAATGCAGTTACGATCCAAGCACAATTTCTTATCTTTTTGTGATCAGTTGTCAACTTTACATCCCACATCTTCAGGGGATGAGCTCTGGTTGAAGGCGAAATGGACCGTACTCACATACGAACTCATGGTTACTTCAATTAAACCAAATGGTTTGTTATTTATTGAAGATATTCAGTAGCTTACCGAATTGAAATCAACCAAAAAAACTGATGATATTGTCGCCCGACAAAAGCTTTGAAAATTGTCGTTATAGACCGCAATGATCACATAAATCAGATGGAACTGATTCTGAAAGATCCCGCAAAATTCAGAGAAGAAGCCAAAATTGATGAACTAACGGTACTAGAGAAACGAATAACTGCGGCTTTAAAAGTGATATGTAAAGTTAACCTCATTAATGAGATGAACTTTACTCTTCTCAAACCGATTGGTTCTCAAACATATCAGTCTTATGGTTTGTCCAAAAATCACAAACCGGATGTGACCACACATTGAATGTGCAACTCACCGGAACACAAGCTCGCGAAGTGGCTTTTGGAATACTAGAACCAGGGAAATGGTCACTAGCCAAATATGCTGTAAAAGACAGCTCCGAACTGGTTGACCTGTCATTAAAATTTAACATGAGAGAAAAAGTGATAGCTTTGCTGGATACTGAATCACTGTTCACTAATGTTCCAATAAATGAAACTGTGCGATTTCTGTGTGATTGCATAAACCCTAACTGAATATCGCTTCCAACCCTTATACCCGTATACAAGGAATGTTCAGCTCCAATTTCCGGAAAGAAGTTTCATACACAATGATGGAATGGTTACGAGGAGTCCTCTGGGTCAAATCCTTATGGACATTTCTATCGCCAGTAAACAAAGTAAGTGGATCAACGTTTCGCGGCCAGTGCGGTTTATCGAAGGTATGTGAATGCTGACAGCAAACAACAGGTCTAAACATTAATGAAAAAACTGAATTGCAGTCAGAAGAATCTTCGATTTACGATGAATGGTCTGCTGTTCCTGGACGTATTGATCCAATGCAGAGTTGACGGTACCATAAAGCGCTCGGTCTGACGAAAGTATATTTGGACAGGGCAGTTTTGTCCTAGTTCAGTACAAACGGGGTCTGGTAAAGATTGTGTTCGATCGAGTCGGGAAAATTTGCACAGATGATATAAGTGACAAACAACATCCTCATTTTGAAGATGATTTAAAAGGAACGGCTTAACCACAACGGTTTGTAAGACGATTCAGCAAACCACAGGTCAACAAACAACCCGTCCATTTAACAGAACCAAAAGCTTCGTACATTCGAGTTCCTCTCAAGGGTGACGTTATCCGTCTACTCTTAACTTGTCAGACGAATTTTCTACAGGGCCAAAGTAGTTCTCAGTTTTGACACCACAAGGATACCAGCCATCAATGATCGCTTACCCCTACCCTTTACCTCATACTAACTGTACTAGTATACGTGTGAGTACAGTTCCACCTACATAGGAGTAAGGGTGAGGCGGCTGCAAGTCAGGATTGCAGAGCCTTAGTAGGTGTGCAACCGCGTCAGCCAACCTGTTGGAAATTGTGCACATAAGGTCAAAGGTCATTCACACGAGACACTGGCTTCAGCCATTGCGTGTCATGTACTCGATACTACTAACAACGTAAGCAATCTGCCGGCATTCTCAAGCATCTTCACGCAAAGGAATAAACGTTTACTCCACTTTGCTGAGGCAATTGCCATCAAACGATTGAGACCGTCTTCGTGTGTATACAAAAGGAAATGTGTATTAAATTGGCACTACCTTGGAAGTGCTTGTGGATTTTTCTATACTTGAACAGGACATTCTTCGTAAGTGGCGATACTTTGTAATTTTAATTTCCGCTATATATACATGATAGGATGTAGCGAAATCAGTTCGAACAAACATGGTGTAATATGACACAACCAGCTTGTATCGTCCAGTTCATTTCAAAGAGAAACTCGTTTCAGGCATAACTCAGTAGGTTATTGTATTTCAACTATAAAGTATCATCCGTGATTTGTCTAGGCTCGGTAAGTCAACGATGAACTGGATCAACAATAGGGTGTCCAAGTTACTCCACTTTTGGCAAAAAACCACATTTTCCACTGCGTTTGCATTTAACTAACATAACCCTATATCCACCTAAACAAGGGTTTACCGATTCCGCAGTTATGTAAATTCCGCAGAAGAATAGGGCGATCAAATTCGTCCTAAGTTTTGTGGATTACAATAATGAGAAATCCTTTGCTAGCATTCTTCTCTTAAAAAGTCGTGTACCGTCAGTCAAATTCTGATGACACTTAAACATTACTCACAGCTGATTGAAGTTGATGTATTTCCAAAGAATTTCTAATCAGTCGCTGTCGATTGGAAACATTAGACGCGAGTTTCATTCTTGTTAGAGCTTGTCAGTAGTTCATATCTTTGCCATGACCGGATTAAAATTCTGGCCACTTTTACATGAGGCAACCGCGTTGACCATCATGACAGTAACCACACATTAGGTATAAGGGAACTTGCATGTGCAGTCGCTCATACACA
>LUCH01000380.1:143437-216002 GCA_013368495.1 Paragonimus heterotremus
CATTCGAAACAATCTACCATACCACTCAACTGTGCGTCAGTTTCCGTTTAGCATCTGTGATCATGTCAAACCTCAAAGACAAAATTCCATCTCCTACGACCAGCTGCTGCGTATACTCATTTGTTTGCTCGTGTGGGGCATCATCTACTAGTCACACTACAAGATGACCATTTGACAAAGTGCGTTACCATCACCGTGCGTGGTTGATCAGTAGTGTGAATAAAACGGTTCCATCTGTCAATAAGAAAACGGTTTCATCGCCATGAAGAAAAATGCTTTCCAGATTGTCTACCGAGTGTCAGTAAATCAATAAAAAATGATAAGATTCTGAATGTTGATCGTTGCCAAAGTTACTAGTATTCGATTGCTAAACATTGACCTATGCGTTCAGAAGACATTCGTACGAACACTTAATCACCCCTGGCCAACAATCAATCAAGTCGACACTTTGGAACGGTGATTGCGTAAGTGCTAGCAAACACACAATCTATAACCCCTACTGACCAACTTTCTGACTCATCGTGTTTATCGCTTTTTATGGTTATTAGGTTGTAATTAACCGAATGATCACACACGGAAAATAAGTCTTGTTTTCTACTTTGTCGTTCTCATTGCTTCAGTGGACAACTTCAATTTCTTTTACGAGGAAACCTTCCCCGATGGTTTTCTCCCTCGATGATGCTAGCAGCAGGAGTCTGATACTAAAGAATGTCGCCTCTCAAGTCGTTTGCCCTCTCTGAACAAGGCTACATATAATGGTTTATGTCATAGTTTGTACACTTGTACAGTTCAGTTGACTATTTATTATCGCTTATGGCACACTTTGAACCTAAACGGGAATTTGCTATACTATGATTCCTGACATTCTCGCAATACATAGCACTACAGTTTTAGATTTAGATATGTCACCCTTTGCATGCTTTGCATATGGCCATTATAACAATACCGAATTTAATGATATACTTCTTATATATCGCGTCTCATAGGTAATAATTCTTGATTTCGATTTGATTCAGCGGTTTTACCCACCTCAGACAAGCCCCGTTGTATACCGCGCAAAATATTGAATCACCCAAAATTGCATTAAAACCGGTCCATAGTTTTCCTTCCGAAAAACGACTTTCTTTCTTCTCACATTAACAATACAGCAGGTGTCGCCTGTAAGAATTGACTGATGGTCTCGCAGCTGTATGATCATCCCTAAATGCTTGAACTAATCATCTGTGATTATGGAACACACATTCATGCGCGGTTTATCAACCTGAATAGGTTCGGTTACGGGCCGAAGATCTAAGCTGTAACTACTACACCTTTTTCAATTTAAGAGGTCTCGATGTCATTTTAAGATGTCCCAAGGAAATTAACTGAGTTTCAACGTCGAACAAGACCACAGTGCTAATGTGCACATGGGCGAACTAAAACATACAGGAACTGGTTGGCTCTTGCAGGATGAAAGGACATGGTCCCGCTGGGTTCACAGAGTGAAGAAAGTCTGTTCACCTGGACTCACTTATTTAGAACATATCAAATTGACATCGAGACATCTTATACTAGAAACCGTGTACACAACAGCAGGCGGTAAACCAAATTAAATAGTATGCACGCAAACATAGACCCGTTTCTTCAGCAGATCCCATTTGAAAAACATCACTTGGATAAGATTGAAATCGAGAAAGGCTCGGTTTTCCACTTCCAACAGAATGAACGTGAAGGTTGTGAAGCGTAAACCGCACCCCATGTGCTGTGAAAAGCTAAGCTTAAATTTACTTACTAATAATCCTATGTAATATAGCACAAGTAGGTTTACACACACGACCCAAAAACATAAAAATGACGACATTTGTCACTGAGTTTCAAAAATAACATTATCTGCATGAGGTTCAAATCCTACTTAATAAGCAGACAAATTATATATATATATATATATATATATATATATATATATAAATTAGTCTAAAATAGAGTGATTCGAACTGACTCGAACTGTGCTTGGTCTCACAAAATCAGACGCACATCTTAACATGGTCAGTGATCGGACCAAGTAAACTGTTTATGCATAGTTGCGCTCTGTCTGAGTTGCAGTCTTAAGTTCATCCACCACTGTTGTCATCTTTCCATTGAGCAACAACTGATATTCAACTTTAGTGAAATGTCAACATGTTTCAAGGTAACTCTGTCCATTGAAATCCCAAGTGAAAGATCACTAATCTATCAGAAACAATAGAAATATGTTTGAAGAACAACTCAGAATTTGGAAACAGATTGTGTGCTGTCTGTAAATGAGTTTATCTATGATGTTTCTATCCTTATTCAAAATGCTATCCGACCGGGTGAAACGTGCACTAATTTGAATTATGAATCAATACAGTTATCTGATATAACGAATCAGATGAAAATATCAAGGGGCAGGGTTTACTGTTAATCACAGCTTGTTAGTTTCATTAGAATGAGGGAATAAGGGGATGAGGTTGGAAATGAACTACATGCTCAAAATTATTTTTGTAGATTTTTAAGCCTGTTCTTTCATAACGAGAGAAATTTGTTAATAGCTTCAAGTCGTGGTATGGATTGTTTAGTAAGTTGAGTAATTAGCCTATCCATCAATAAATGCAGGTTGTTTGGATTGACCTAGTATCGGTTGACAAGTCCCCGTTGAGGTTATATCAGAAGGCTCCCGTGATTTCGTGTTTGAGTGCTTCTGTAACCGAGTGTTCCGGTAAATTTACAGCTCTCCTCTTAGTTTCCTGGATATTTTTCAGATCTGTTTTATAACCTGTTTGCCAAACATGGTGAGCAACCGCAGAATTTTTGAGTAAAACTTGGTATTCAACTTAATTTTATGGGTTCGAAAACCACCTGTCAATTTTAATTTAGTTCAGTTGAAAGTTCTGTGACATTGTGTTCATTGTAAACATGTGAAAAGCCGTTGTGGTTAGTGCTAAAAGCAATTCCAAACCACCTAACTTGGTAAAGGATCTTTAACGTACACCAATATTGAGTGCAGTATGATCCCCTCGGAAAGTTTTCTCAGTGGCTTCGTTCGAATTGAAATATTAATCAAACAGTTTCTTTTGTTTTAAACAATCTCAACAGGTATGTCTCTCATTCCCTTAGTAGTCATGACATTGTATAATGAACTCTCCGTAACTATCAGTCGTCATGAAAATACTGAGGTAGCCTGTGATCATAACCTTAGCCAACATTTCTCTTGCCAATCCTGATCATCCATGTTATTCTAGCGAAACTTTTTGGTAGAGATCACTTTTCTGGGCATGGAACAATGGGTATCCAGAAAAGCTGACCGTTCTCAGAAAGTCTGATGTACAGTTATGCATCATGTAAGGTATAACAGTTTAAAATGTAGAAGTATGGTCAGTTACCGTCGTAGCACTCACATAAACTGATTACTGCTAGTAAACCTACTTTCAAAGTGTTTATTACACTCTTAACCATTCACGCAAGTCTGTCTGCAGACCAAACCGAAATGTGAACAATTCGGGAAATAACTTCGTCTTGTTATTCAAATAAATTAATTGAAGTCAATTGGCAATTACTACTGGTTCACTGATCACTGTCTCTTCTCTTATCTGTTTCTTCTTTACCTTCACCGTTCGTTTTTTATCCTGCGTTTTTCCATTGTTCATCATCCGAACCAAACCGTTGAAACCAGGGCTAGAGATATTGTACACATCGAGTCCGTCTTCCTGACTATGACCACAGTAACTGTAGGGTTTCCATAAGTTTGAAATAATTCTTTGGTTAAGCCATAACGAGTTAAAAACCAAAATTTATCGGTTTCACAACGTTTCCATCCTCTACACAAATCTGATCTTAAGGGGCAGATACTGATCGCTTCTGCTGTAGATAGCTGTTTATTTGAGGCTGTCCTAAGCGCCCCTTGCATTCACCGGATAACTGACAAAGCTTGTTTGGTGTGGTCCTTGTGCTCATTGTCTATTAGGTGCTACAAATCGTACTATTGACGGATGTCACAGTACGATAATTGATCAATTTTTAGAAGTACTCAGCGATGAGCTTGGATAATCTTCTCGTTGGGTGTTTGATATATCTGACACTAAGAGTGTAGGTCAACTGATGTCGGATGAAACTATTCAAACCGACGAGGTTTCCTTGATTTTTGTCAAACCATGACTTTCTGAATTTTCGCAGTTAAGCACAAAGAAACCGCTAGGTAAGCTTTTTCTATATTTTTCCGTAGGCGTCGTTTTGGTAGTTTAAACTCCTTATACTTTTTAAAAGGGACTATGAATAAGACAGTCATCTTTGAAACTGTGATGGACTTGTGCAAGAACATACTTTTTTAGATGTGCCAAGTACTGAAAGATTTTGAGTAATCGTTTCTTCGTAACACTCTGTGGAGAAAGGTTAGGTCTTCCTCGGGTTTACTTAGGTTGTAGGCTGTTCTTGCTCTGTGCACCATGCCTGTCAGATAAGACCGGTGGCCATTTAAGTACTGAACTTTCATCTAGTATGATTCACCAGGTAATTTTCATTCAATTTCTACCATGCTGCTTTACTTCAAGGACGCCCTCAGCAAGAAGTACGGTATGTCGAGTGAAATACTCTTTGAACCAGCATGATTATCAGTTCGGCCTTACGTCAGTAAAACAAAGAACAACTATTTCGGTCCTAAACGCCAAACTGTATTCGATGAGGATTAGATTGTTCTAAGCCATAATATTTGGGAAGCGAAATACCAAAAACCATAACGTCTACACTCAGGAAGCCTCACCTATCAAATAATAAACGGTCCGGCTGTTCAACATTGAGTTGTTTTTCCCCGTAGCAAAATTATACAGTTATCAGGAGTATTGTTTGAGATTACATTTAAAAATTTACCCAGGTTCTATGGCAATCTAACTGTTCAGCATACATCGAGTCAACGTTTGAATTCCAGTGGATAAACTGTATCGGTAGTCATGTTCCTTTAGGGACCCCGGGCGTAATTAACTCAGCAAGTTTAGAGGAATCCACTCTGTATAAATGATATCTCCCAGCCGAGGGTTTCATTGTCGATAAGATAGTATTACTTCTTCGCTAAACCCTATACGAAACATGCCGTGATAAGCTCGGCATGCTAGTTTAGTGCTTTAGTTGTGGTTATTGGAGAATTTTGTTTAGTCCGACTGTGCGGAATTGGGGGGATTATGTTGACTTAATATGTGGCTTTGTGCTTGTGTTCTCGCTTACGCAGGGTTTGTACCGTCAACTAAGTTTGTTTGGCTAATGGCATTTGATTGGCGAAGATAGATCGCACTGAAATCTCCCAATGCTAAGGAACCGTCTTTCATGATCTACATAGACTATGATCGCATGACAGGTCCCATTTGTGCATGCATCACGAGCCACTGACTAAGAAATAGCATTAGACGTTTTTTCGCAGTACGGTTGACATTATGTGTGGTCGGGTAGATGGAACGATCAGTAAATTTGTCAAACAGATAAGAAAACTGTCTAGTTTTGTGGTGTACGTAAACTCGGACACACCGGTTATGATTATACTAAACTTCGCTCCAAAACAACGATAGACTGCACATAACGTACATACCAGGACGATTACAGTCGACAATTTCAAGTGACAAGTTTATTAAGGTTGATTTGTTTAAGTACATCAACTATCGTTGGTCATTGTTCCTTTTGTAAGAGAACTCCAGTCTAAATAGTGACTTAGTACCCGGCATTCCGTCCTGAGATTTCACAGATGAACCGCACGTGTTACAAGCTGGTGGTTGCATCCCATTGTTTCGTGGTCCACAAGTGTACTGTCATTACATACAGGAATCTTTTTGAGGTATAAACTGTTCACACCCCGTTAGCGTGGACAGACATGGTCCAACTCGACTCATCAGTTTGTACTAGTTGTTTCCATGAGAGCTCGAACAGGTGATTATGATATTTTATGTTACTCACCTTCTCACCGTCAGCCCACTTTTAGTGTCGTCATCGATTCCAATTATAAGGTGGAGCCAGTCTGAGTGAGGACCATGTCAGGAACGTTTCATGTTATGAGGTACCAGACCAAGGTTGGTCACCCAGTGGACAGAAGCTTCTGCCAGTTCCATCCACATTTAAACTATCTCAGCTTGTATAACGATGAAATCAGTCGTCAAATACGCGTCTGAGACTTTTCACTCTTATATGCTGGCTACCAGTGAAATATATATGGTAAATTTGAGAATAAAGCAACAGGTTGTGAATAAAGACGATCCAACCTATTGTACAGTGAGCTCTGCTATTTCTTTCTTTTAACATTTTTACGACAGCAAAATATATTTTTAAACCTCCCGAAATATTCTACACAGAAAATCGCATATATTTTCTTAAACCGCCGTAGAAAAACGTGTGTGAAGTGGCCCGACTGTCGTGCATCCTCAGGCTGTTGTGTCGGTATAATTTAAAAGGTTTCTAATGTTGTGATCACGACGACTATGAGCTGTAGGCCAGCTAGATAGGGCAGTGAGTTGCGTCGACCCGTCAATCAGTTGATCGAAGGCAACAGAACAAGAGACGATTGCGCCGACTTCATGAAAGCAACGATGGACAGGGTGCTTTACAACTCTCAACTCGTACGAATCCGATGAGCGCATTTTACATGGGCTGGCTTTATCTTATTAAGACTTGCTACACGTTTATGGATATGTAGTGGTTGTCTAATTACTCATTCTGATTGAATAAAGCAATTCTATTTTGTTACTGATCTCCCAGTAACCATTATTCATTTCACCCTTGATGTATTCCAATCATTCACCCAATCACTCCTTTCAGCCGCGTATGACTTTAATTCAGACACTCGGCTCAACACAATTTCATCAAATTCGGTATACTCACCGACAAATAGCAAAACGATTGATGATTCAATGAAATACGAAAGGTTGACTAATATGTCACGATTCTGTTTCATGAAGTTGAACAGATACCACCAGCGTTTCCACAATACAATATCATGGTGGCTGAGCCCACGTACGAGCTGATAATTGATGTCACATCACACGTTCAGTTTCTGAAGCCACAAGTCTTAGGTTAGAAATATCTGCATAACATAAACAATTGCAGCTGCTGTCAAAATTATGCAAGGGAATGCATATAACTCGTATGGACGAGCGAAAAATGGTATCTGGAAGAACTACCGAAGTTCATTAAATATCACGGTCACAGAGAAGCGAATACCATTAGGACATCGTTTTATTTAATCTGATCAAGTAGTCACTCAGCCAGTGCACTATAGTAAAGTTATAACGAGAATGAACGAGAACATTATGGCCTATGTAAAACGTGTTCGTTAGATTGCTGAAGCTTGGGCATTTTGAACCATTCTGTCTAATTTCTGCTTACGGGCATATGTCTCCCTTTCGACTTATGTTGTTACTAGACAGCAAAGCTCAAAAAGTTGTTGATTCGATTATCGGTTCGGGTTTTTCTAAGTAGCACTCAGTGGTGTTTACATGGTGCAATCAGTCGATTCCAACTGCTGTTCACATTGGAACAGTTACTACGACTGTAGGCTCCGTATTACCAGAAAACGATTTTTTTACGGATTATAGAAAAAATATCGAAACAATTGGCAAATGTTTTTATTGCCACTCTTGAGTCACACTCTATGTTAGGGGGCCTTTTCTGTTCAACAGTTACTAATATATGTGTTAGCTCCTTTGGTTGATTACAAGGTATGTTTGATAGAAGATTTCTGTCTGTTCGTTTACAAATCAGTCCGCTTACACTGTCTTTGATTGATGTGCAAGAAAAGAACTAGACCAGTAATTTAAGAATTACGGGATAGCCCTCTAAATTTCATTTGGGGCTCCATATTCACTGAGTTAAAAATTGAATCCCCTTCTGCCGGCTGAGCACACGCTTCTGAATGAGAAATGACTATATAATGGCTTGTTTCGTATGCATTCTAGTCACGTTTAACAAACGGCTCCACTGTCTACACTGTTGTATTAGGGACCTATTGACCACTAACTCAGATAATGCTCCGTTGCTCCCTGGGGTTGTCTCAATACACGTAGCCCAACCAGACAGTTGCGTGCATTTAAAATGAATCTGATTAAGGATCAACGCACCATCTGTTTACTTCAGTCATGGTCAGTGAACGAACACTATCCTATTTTGTGTGACCATTCTACAGTACAAGCTGAGTGGACAAATGAAAACACTGAAACGGAGGTAATGCCGCCATCTGTTATGTGTATAGTGACGTTAATTACATTCACAAACGTTTCCCAGACGGAGAACGTTTGATTTCGTTAAAAACAAAAGTACGGAATACTAAGTCCCATATTTTTCAGTTCACAATATTTGGTTAGTGTTAAGCAGGAATGACCTACTGTTGTCTAAGGGTCACTGGTTCAAAATGATCGCTTGGTTAGAAATGTTACCAGCGATGTACATCTACGGTAAGATTTAATACTAACCTGCAAAGTTCTATGCATGTCGGATGTCCTTCCATTAATCATGGACGAACAACTTGGCAGTCATCTCGAAATTGGGTTTCATATTTGTAATTTACTGTGTAGTCAGGACTTCCCGTTTACGATGAACCAACTACACTATCTCTTACATAACTCTGTGATTACCACTGACTCTCTGAAGATGTTCAAAACTTCCTTTAATCAAAACATGTTAGGATCAACGTGCCATAAATTTCCCTTAATCACCCTTTTCAAACATTCCCATAGGTCATTAACTGTGTTCAGTTGTTTGTGAATTTAATGAACTACTGTTGACAGTGTGTCTGTCTGTGTACTGTTGGCTGCTATGATTAAATGCTGGGATGCTGTGTGCCGGTACATTCGTCACATTCACTTTACTTTTTTTAAGCACTAGAACTTTCCTTCAATAGACCATCCAATTAACGATTGCTCTCTGAACCAACAAATTCAAATTCATACCAATATGAATTTGATATAAATATTATTAGTGATATTTGTAGTATTTATCATGAATGATGTGGTTCTTGCTCACAGGTGATTACATCTTTCACCTTCTGGTCGATTTCTCTAGCATCTTCTTCTGAAAAGAGGTAATCTATGCGGGTTTCACTTTTGCCAAAATTCTTTAGTAGGGCATATCATTGCCACGACTGGGATTAAAAATCTTGTCACGCGTTAATAAATTAAACACTCTACTGTGGATCTCACATTAAGCACCACCCGATTAGCATTTTGACACACTCAGCCACACTCGCTTGTGTAAAGTTACCCGATCGTCTCTAAGGTAGACGCAGTCACGGTCCCGTTAACTTACGTCCTAATATTCAAACGAACATTCCTAATCTTCCTAAGAGTGTGCAGTTGAAAATTATTCCAAAGTGAACAAGAGACTTTCACGCCAATCGGCTTTTCATAATAATTGTACTTTTTAAGTTATATTACAATTTACTCTCAGTGTTCAGTTCATGATCTCCTTGTTCACCCTCATTCGTTTTGGTTACTATAGTCTCCTTGCTGCATGCTGAAACATTTAACCAACGGTAGTGCAGTCTACTGTTCGGTATTAACCTATAGCTAGTCTACCTTATTTCGCCGACTCTGTAAACAGTTCAACCATAGACATCACTCAAACCTTCCTACTCTATGCAATGCGTGATTTACAGTTAGTTGCACGGCCTAGACAGCTCTATACTGATCGCTTGCCGGTAGACAATATTTGGACCTCTGATCGATAAGCATTCAACTTTTGTCTGTACGCACGTGATACGTGGTGGAACCTTGGTTAACCACCACTGTCAGGTATTGATATGCAGTTGCTTGGTTTGGCGTTGGCTATGCTCTGGTCTTTTCTGTGGCTTTCGGCAAGGCACGGAAGGTTACCTGTAAAAGTACATATTACAGACGGGCGTTCAATACATAATGCAACGAAACATAACAAAGGTCACATGAGTGGACTAGCTAACTCCACAACGAGCTGGCCATAAACAATCTCTTCTGTGTACACAAAACCTGGGATGTTGCCACAAGAAAGCAGTGCTTGTTGTGCACCGTAAACAATGTTTTTAGCTAATAAGTTGTGTGGGAGAAGAACGTTCGTAGTTCTGACACTACGACAACAACTAAAGAATCTCCCTTCAAATATCTGTTTAGTTGTTGTTTGAACTCTGTGGTAAATTTGTTCACAAAACTTCAGTGGAATACTCAACAATTTAAACCAAGAGAAACACTGATATTTTTACTTTCAAGATCACAACAACAATATTTCACTCTGACCGTTTCTGATCCTTTACAAATATCACTAACAATCAAAACTGCACAAACATTTGCTTACGTATGCTGTGGTCTCGTTAACGTTGTATTTCGAACATATTTGCACAAAAGGTATCAGACACCAGTCCGGTTATACAGTTATCTTCTATAATTATTAACTCGCCTTTCGTGACTGATGATAATCCATGCCGTAACGCATAAATAGACAATTCAAATAAGGCTGTTTTAAACCAGAGAGTTGATAAGACTAAATTCCAAGTTCGAGAAAACGTCTCGTAAGACAATCGAAATTATGGGAATTCATGTGGTATTGGTTACGAAGACTGCTGTAAAAGTAGATTATCATCTTGAACGTAAACTAACTACATACTTAAGTTATGCAGTAGATTAAGCGCTCAAAATGAAGCAATCGGAAATGTCCTCGTAAACTGGCCAACAGTTGACATGAACTCAGCTTAGTAAAACATATTGAACAACGTAAACACGTTACGTAGTTGAAGTGGTGATAGATGACTAAAAGCGATCTTATTTTTGAAGATCAATTCTCATCTGACAGATTTTGGTGTTATTAAAAAGGATCACTCTACAACTTTGTTTTGATTGCGTTAGACATAACCAGGTTATTAAAGCAAACTAGTTTTTAATCACAGTCGCTTGTAAATACTGTGCAGTTTACCCCATTAACTTTGCTGACGAAAATGTACTAACTGTCCCATATTAACTGTAAGCATGAATGGTACTGATGGAATTCCTCAGCCAGGGTATACTTTCGACCTGAAGAAACTTAGTGTAAATTAAAAGAGAGAGAACTGGCATTTCTTACTGACTCATCAGTACCAAATTTACAAGAACATGAGTCGGTCTTTTAGATCAATCGATTAAAAGGAAGACAAGATGAATAATGTGGTTGGATAAGGTCATTAAGCTCAGGGTAGGGTCAAGTTCACGAACAATTTTACTGAACACTCAAGACTGTCTTCAGTCGTTCGATTGCAGCCGCTTCGGTAAGCCGCAAGAATCTCGCTTTAAAATGACGGCATAGGATTCTAAGTAAACAAACTGGATCGATAAGGAAACCAGTGTTCAGGACGTGTCTTGCAATTGCGAGCACTGATTACTCGTTTGTTTCAACAACACTGCTTCTTTTCAATAAATTACACTTCTGCACCCATTTAGACAAACGTTCTTTCACCCGGGTGATCAACTATCGTTCGGTTTTGTTGAGGTGACTTTCTTTTCAGTTGCATACAGAGTAGTAGACACAGTATGGGATAGCACTGTCAGGCTGATCTCCGTTGGATGAAGGCATAGATAGATTCAGTCCTGCCAAATACATAGTGTTGTTTTTAACTTTGCATTAAGTCAAGATGAAACGCCTGCACCTACCATTTTCTGACTGTTTTGAACTAACTCCTGTACAATAAACTGTGGAGGACGCTGACGATCAAATGGAAGCCAGTTGGTTTGTGTCACGGGCCTCGATTTCGTCATTTAAATCTCATTCCAAATAAAGGCTTGCAAACCGTGATGACATCTGCCATGAGCACAAATTTAACTATGTACTTTTTTTCCAGCTGGGTTTACCGGAGTTGTATTATTGATGAGCAGTGTGGGATATCTTTCAAGGCAAATGATATGGAATACATTAAGTGTCTAAGAATGAAGACTGCCTCGGTGGGGTTGCTGAGAGGTTACTGATGGAATGAACCAATTTTATTTTGAGTCTTGAATTTGTGTTACTGATGAGTAGTATAGAGAATCTGATAATTTCATTGACCCTACGGTGATTATGAACGCTACGATTGGGGTTCAGTTTGCAACCATACAATAAAACAAGTAGCTAAAATCATTAAACCGCAGTACTTAGTTCCACAGGCTTTACCCAATTGCTTAGTCCGAATGTCCTTAAATCATAGTGAATTTAAGGTCCATACCATAACACTATAAGCTATGTCATCGTTTGGCAACCCGTTTGTCAAAAACCACTTTTGAGAAAGTTGTATCAACAGATACTGCAAAACTCAAATGGCTGGGGAGATTTTCAGTAACATTTCTGTCAACGTTAAACATTATTTCATATATATGATATTAGTTGCGCAATTGATCAATCAATAAGCCTCAGGGAACTACTGGAACGGTTCAATTCAGCAAATAGGAATATCCATTTCACCATGGGGCCTCAGTCACCCGAAGGTATTTCGTTCTTAAATGTCTTCCTATCCCGTCGCCCAGATGGGATGATACAAAGTAGAGTACAACGTAAGTTGATACGAACCGGACAATATACGAACTTTTATAGTTTTGTACTATTAAGACAGAAAATCAATCTTATCCGATATATGATCCATAGGGCTAAGAAAATATGTTCGAGGGGAAGAAAGACAATTCATATTTAAAGTACTAGTTGAAAACGGCTATCCCGAACAGTTGGTCCACAGGCATATGTCAAATAGCACAAAGTCGAACAATCAGCATGTTGCAGATAAAAAGTCTGTTCATATTTCATTATCTTTTAAGGGCGATAATGCCGCAGAAAATATAAGCAACAAACTTAGCATGGTTCTAGGCAAGACCTATTTTTCAGCAAAACTGCTCGTTCAGTTTAATTCCACACCGAATTTACGCCCTCAGTTGGAAGATACATTGCCTGTTCATGCTGCCTCTTACTGTGCATACCATTTCTTTTGTTCCTGTGTAACGAGCTATGTAGGCCGCACGACACGGCGATTGTCTGAACGCACTCGTGAGCATCATCCGGTGTCGCTAACTCGGAGCTTGACAAAATCCTGCTCGTCTTCTACCGCTGCCCACCTGATGCAGTCCAACCACTCAATCGATCCCAATGAATCATTCCGTCCTATCTATCGTGCCCCTGGTTTACAATCAACGGGTCAAAGAGCGGCTGTTGGTAATTAGCAGAAGCCATAGTCATTCGCTTACTCCCCCCCACCCACTATGTATTCAACAACGCTTTGTCAGAACACTGAATATTTCATGGCCTGATGTCCACGTCCGGACCGAACAGATTAGGTATTCATAAACGCTGTCGTAGCAACCGTTACAAATTTGTTCAAGTGACGTGATCTTTCTAAACTCAGCCTATTTATCCAAAAAAGTATGAAGTTTGTGAGTTGTTAAACGGATGTTTAGCCTGGAATATATCAACCGAAGGCTAGACCAATGAACGACAAAGCGATAAGCCATTCAGCACTTGAACATTCGATATTAATGCGGAATTTGTGGTTTATTGTCAACATTAACTCAGTTACATTTTCCAACGACCGAGAGTGCATGCTGTACGCTGATTTACTGCTCTTCCTCGTGTTTGAACAAACATTTGGAGACTTGTGCTTCACTTTTGGGTTCCCTTACAACAGCGTACATCAACTGGATAAATGGAATCACCGGTTGCTTCGTCATCTCCCGTGGTTACGAATACAGGTGTACAATCCATGGCGACAACCTTGAATCTTACCAAGTAGTACGCAGTCACCTGATTTGCATGTAGTGTAAACGGCTTTACCTGGGTGTTATGTCAAACAGTGTAAAATACCTTACTTGAGAAAGTTGTCTACAGAATGATTGTGCACGGAAGAAGAAACAATCGGTTGTACCACCTCAGTGGGACAGGAGAGCCGTTGGCGACCTCGTGTGTGCGAGTGAGGGCATGCGTGCACAATACATGTGAACGGTTGAATGAATCGACTATGAAGACGGAGGGCAAAAGTATACAATGGTTCAGTAATGATCACTTCAAATAATAACCTGCTGAACCAGAAGAGTCACAACGGTGATTTGACCGCTATAATCCTTTACTGTGTGAATGAAGACAGGAAGAACTTCAAAACTTGGACTTGAGAGAGGGATTGTGAAGGGCATCTTGGTAAGTAACAATGAAGGAAGAACATTTACCAAAGACTGTGCACTGACTGGGAAGAAGAGAACGGAAAAGAATTTAATGAACGAAGTTCAAAAAGCCCTAGAGCTATGGGTTACCTAACAGAGCCCAAGCTATCCTGGTTCGTTGGGTCAGCTTGTGGGGTATAAACAAAGCAATTTGTCAGTCCAAAGTAGAAGTCAGCCCTGTTTACATGAAACGACATACCAAATGATATTTTGTGCTGAATGAAGAGGTGAACAACTCCACTGAGACAGCACCAAGCGAAGGAACATTTTTTTTCACGCATTTATATTCGTACGTAGTATGTTCGATATAGTAATCAAGTGCACCGAGTCACGAAGATAGTATCAATAACAGTTAGGGATCTTCGAAATTCTTAGAAGTTAGTTGTAGTAATGATATCATCAAATGGTTTTTCTTCCAAATGGCTTTCATTATAGCGGAAATCCATTCTGACTGGAGTTTTACTGATCGGTAAGTTAACACCAGTCTGTTACCTTACTTCTATAAATCACTCATAGTTGGTCGCAAATTGCACAAGCTGATAACCTTTTTCAACCAGAGCTTTCGAATCTTGATTCGAGTTTCGCTTTAATACATATCCTTGTCTTAACGGAATTAAAAATTTAATCACTGACGAATTTTAAGAAGAGTGAAACTCCAGTTTAGTGCTTCTTTTCGAAACGTTCTGACCATAACTTCTACGGCAATTCAAAAACTGCCATCACTTTCGAAAAACGTTCAATTCCTGCTGATGATGACATACTTTAAAAGCTGCCAGTAAACAAAATATTGCTCTGCACGTTCAGTGAGTTCTGTTATTTCAAATTGAAGAGAAAGTTTGGTTGTGGGGTCATTAACTGGAGTTGACAAGACAGCTGTTGTCTTTCCTCAAAACTATCGGGCAGCCTGAGCATCATTCACAAGGGATGACTAATCAGCTGCGTGTGATAATTCAGTTGCATAAGGTCAGTAGTCCAGCAATCAACAAAGTTGACTTACGAAAGCGTGGACGTAGCTCAAATCCCTGGTCACGAGCATTAACAACAGTGAAACTCTCCTCCAGAACTTCTTTTCGATAAGGGTTGTCTGAAAATTCTACGAAAATGCGCAAACCGCTATTAGTTGCGATCGATGTCTACTTCATGTCAATCACAAACCTTTTATAGCTCAGTGGTTAATAACCCACTGCACAGAAAGTTTTGGAGAGTTAATACTTTTACGTAAGTCTGTAGAAAGACGTATCTGTAGAGAATGCTTTCACATTCAGGCAAACATTTTAGTCAAACTTTTTCCAAAGAAGCTCCACGGTTGAGTTCCGCCACCGACAGAGCTCGTTAGTTGTGCATATCCCTGTCATGAATTTGTGGGCCGGCTGGCTAAAAAATCTATCTGAACGAGACAACTGCGATTGACTGTGAGTGATGCTCAAGTTGCATAAATCAACCGCTTGGTTAGTTTTCACTAGCGTGTACTTTGTTAAGTAAGTTTACTTGTTTCTATGACTTCAGTTTGCTGTGATATCTCAACCGTGTGTCAGTAGTACAGATACTGTTTCCTGTTCAAGTGCTAAACCCAGATGACCATACCTCACAGGCAATGGAGCTAAGCGTTTAAGTAAGAAAATTCGATCGTCGTAATGTGAGGTCACTGGTGGAGTGATCAATATGAACATCTCGAAGGAACCAGGGCGGGAGTTCGATCCCTGATCGTAAAAGGGAGAGGCATCATTAGGGTATTTTTTATTACGAGTGAAACTCAAACACGGCGCCCCATTTCAAAAGGTGTTGCTTAAAAGGTTTAGCTGATAGCAAGTGATATGATCAGTTGCAAATGTCCCTTGAATTACAACGATGTGTCCAAGGCAGGTTTCTCTTTTTTTACATTTTAAGCCAAAGAGTCAATGCTCTAATTGTTCGGCTTGATTTTGTGGGCACTACAATCATGGCCATAACGAGTAAAGACATTATTATACACAAACCAATTTAAGCTGCATCCAAAGTTCAGAGTGATAGATGAGATCAATGCAACAATGTGAGCCCTCTGGTCTACGAATTTATGTCTCTTTCGATTCTTCCACAGAAATAGAATAACTGAACTGCACACAATGGACGTTAAACATTACGACAAAAAAGCAGTTAACCAAATTCTGACCTTTTCCTGGAATCCTTCATTGTGGTTTCGTAGTTATTTCTACAACCCGTGCCTCGGTTGCATGCTATTTCGCAATGAAAGCAACTCTTCCCTCGTCTTCCCTGTCACCCCATTGCATGTTTCTGATGATCAATTTACCGTTCACCCTGGACTGTTGATTTTAAGATTTTTAAAGTTCACAGAGATGAAGTTACGAAACTCATTCACGTAAGCCTAACGTACCTGAAGATCATCCGTTTTCTAATCACCTGTCTCAATGCAATAAGTTTTTTTTACGATAAACATTGTCGTATTAGAGAATAATAACGTTTCGCAAGAAACAGAATAAAATCAATTGAATTTCATAAGGTTCACATTGTTTGACCTAACAAATGTGAAGTAATTTCATTACTTCATATTGCAGATCAAGTTAAAATCGGTGATTGAGCACATGCATTGCCGAGTATAGGTGTAAACCTGTCACACACCATCCGGTAGATGTTGGGTTGAAGATTGCTTGTAGCGTGCATGACCGAGTTCACTCGTCCGGTAGTGCGCTGAAAGCTCATCCGTTTACTATTAGCATGGTAATCGTGGAGAACATTTATGTGAGCGGGACCCGAGCATAAATGACCGTCAGCTGATTGTACGTTTGAAGAGACGATACCACACGCTCAGTAGTTTTGAAATACACAGTTGAATTACTAAGCGCAGTATGTAAACTGGTGAGCATTTATCGTGTTATGAAACACGCTCCCGTGGGTACATCGTGTTTTCCTCTCCCCATTTCACAGTATCACTCCTTTCCTTCCCCTCATTGTCTCCGAGGTATCATCCCCTATTTTTGAAAGGACTAGTTTACAGGGTTACAGTGGTCAACAATAAGTTACCCTAGACAGAAGTCACCTGCACCGTTTGTCAGTAGTGCATTTTGGTGCCGTTTTGTATAACGACGACTACCTTAAGTGCTTGGGGTTATCTACGTAAGTTTCCAGCATCCTATTTTGTCCAACAGTCTGTTCTATTCGTTAACTACTGGCAACGTAGACTAGACAATAACGACAATAATTCGTGTCTGGTGAAAGTGCTGCTTGCATTACGGTTTTCCTCTATACGGAAATGATCTTTTACGGGTTGAAAACCGTACAACTCAATATACTGACCAGCTCCCTCCGTTCCAATTGTGATGCAGTAAAAAAAATGATAAGATGACGTTTCGTCTTTTAACTTACTGAACAACTTGGACAATAACGGTTTGATTTTGATCCATGTTCAATCTGTCTCGATTACATTTGGAAACTAACCAAGAAATAGGTCAATGGTAACTTAATATAGATTGAACATCAACCACACTTGATCGCAGCTGTCGCAGTTTGCTGTAGCAGTTAAGCCTCAGTGTAAATCATTCATGTATTGCTTTCTATGATGATAATGTAACTGTAGCATTTCTATAGACTTTCCAGTCAGCTGCTTTCAAAAATCTGTGGGAATGCGATCAATTTTGGGTGATGTTCAATCTGTATGCAAACCAAAATACCCTACTACTCATCGATAACTTAATATGTTGAAAAAAGGAAAAAGCTTCAACGCCTTGCAAACTAGCCATGTGGTTTCCTAAAACAGAGACGGAACTCAGAGTTCGAAACCGTTGTACGAGAGAATAGAAGTCATAGAAGCAAGGAGTGACATCTGCTTCACTTATCATAAATTAAAATTCAGACCAGATAAGCATTTCGGACATTGATTGCGAGCTGGACCTGCACTATGGTTGTGTAACGTCAAACATAAGTGTGACATCGATCCTGTGGTGAAAATCCACGTGATTCACGGCTTATCCAAACCCCGACACAACAGAAGACATAACATCGGACCAATCCAAACGTCCGGTTAAAGATGCTACATAACGAGTGGACGAAGAGTCTTGATGTTATGCCTTCCGTTGTTCGCTAATTTCTTTGTTCTGTATTGCACCAATTAACATACAGTCTGTGACTTTGTATGTGCCAATACGATCAGCCAATGACAGACTGTGATTTCTTTAATACTGTTGTACATTCATAAATTCGGTTTCTTGTCTCATGAATAAAACCTGTTTACTGCAACCAGTACGAAGTCTTCTCTTTAGTACTTGTGTGAGAGGTTTCAATTCTGGTACGACTTCTAGGTCTGTTCGAAGTTCCTAATTCCGAGTAATACAGACCCATAAAAGTAACACTCACGCATGTATACCTAATCAAACATAGGAGAACCCAAGACATTCGGTTAAAACGTGGCTGATTGCATTTCGTTTTCCAGGCGCCCTTTCAATTTGTTTGCGGACAGGATCTTGACCAGCAATAAAAGTTTGATATACGCTAACCAGGGGATCGTTTTGTTAATTCAGTTTTTTCCTCACGAAACTTATTCCATTTGTCATTAGTAATCAAGTTACAGAGAATGTCGCACTTAGGCAATTCATACCGTTGATATATTACCAATAATCAATAGTGGACAATAGGATTTCACCTATAACTATACTTCCACTCTATACGATATAGCAGTTTTGGGTTACGAAGTTTCACTTATCAAGCTCCGTACCAAAATGTTCACTTAAGCTTGATGTATAACATTACTCAAATATGTTTATGTGTTGAACTGAGGTTTATGGTACGTGGTTCAGAAACTTGTGTGTATTCGTATACACTCGTTTGTTGCCTGAAGCGAGTTGTAAGAGGTTACTTGTGATTATAAGAACAAATGATTTGTCCACTAAGCCAATAAATCCGAGGGAGAAAAACACTATCTACCCATAGTTACATGTAGTGTGATTAAACACCAGTGCATGTACGAATTAAGTCAGGTTTGTGTGGACAGAATCAAGAAGGTCTTCAACTCCACATATCTTAAAATTGCGGAATTTCCATCTCAAGTATCGGAAACTGGTAAACTGTAAGCAAAGTGATGGTCTACAGATCACATTCAGACAGGACGGCAGGCTTCTCTTGAGAAAGATACTGAAAAAAATCTAACGGAAATACGTGCTAGGTTGGCACAAAAGAACGTTGGCTTTTAGGTTTAGACAGGTGGTGAAAGAAGCTGAATTGATACCAATCAAAATTCTGCAGGTCTTGTAAGTTGTAACAAATACTCACGTAATTGTCACGCTTACAAAAGTATCATTGCGTATGCAGCTAGACCTATTCAACGAATGTTAGTAATCGACAAGAAACTAGTTTGCGCCCCACTTGTAATTTAATATTTCGGTCATACATTTTGAAACAAACATCATTTCACATTCGATTAGCACGGTTACCATGTTCAACAATGTAAATAGATAAAAGTTCGGTATTATTCTACATTCCAGAGAAACAGCACTTCAAACATTTTTTTTGAACAAAAAAATCAAAATGGTTGATAAAAAACATTGCACTGCAAACTTCAAATTCCTGTATTGTTGAGATTTGTTTTTAAAATTTTTCTCCAATTCCGATCAAACAAAACATGATGACGAAGTATGTAGTGATGAAGTAAGTAGAAAAGAATAGCAGATGGCTTTTGGATCACCATTTGCAATTGCGCACACCCGCAGGTTTTGACGTTGTTACATCACGCATCCTCGAATCTGTGTGTTCTTCCTGTACTGAATGTAAGTACCAATCTCGTAAACTACACGTCGGAAGAGGAGCTGTTGATGGAAACAATAACATGCAAGGTTAATCTGTAATCATATTTTTCACGTGGTAGCGAAGAGTCGAAATTATATCCAGTGTAAAAACTATCCGAAATATATATAGCTTGTGCGAAGACATATCTACTTGTTCCACTGAACTACTGCTGGTAGTTGATATTACGGTTGTTCATCCCCTCTATTCACGCAACAATCGTCATCGTTGCAGACTAGGGACAGCTCATTAATTATTGACAGTGATTAGGTTAAACTCATTTAACCTTCAACATTGTTTCGAGCTGAGCACCAGCCCACAAAGTGTAATTTGTTCCATCACATTCGGAAGCTTATGGTCAAATGGTAACTTAGTATGGGTTTTGGGTTGTGACTTTATATGTGACAGTGAAATTACTTATGGAAGAGCCGTTGTCTTTTTGGCGCATTAAAATGAACGTGTACCACTGCTCAGAGGTGAGTGGCCATATAGGAGAAGTATCGGTATCTGGACAGACATTGGGCGCAAATTATATTCGGTTATACTAGCCTATTTCCTAACGGCGGTTATACACAGTTATAACACTGGGTGAACAGACAACGGAACTCAATAAACTGAATCCTGTCAAAATCCCATGTCTTTCCTTGGCAGTTAAATTGATGAAAATCCCGTATATTCTAGTCACACAGAAGTTTATACACTCCCAGGTTTCTGGGAACATTTTGCATATATTGTTCGGTGATTTCATTTATCAAGAAAAATAGGCTGTGATATCTATTGGTAACGGTTGATTCCTCATAAAAGACGCCTTTTCGTCAAATCAGGTAAACCAGTCACAAGTCTGAAGTAGTTAAAGCAAGCTAAATATGAGCAAAGAAATGAATTTGAATACGATAAGCCATGGTTCAAGTGTGTATAGTCTGGGGGTAATTAGAATACTCTTGTTGTTAATTGCAGAAATCCAGAATAAATCAGAAAATATGACAAAAAACGAGTAGTTTCAGGAACTTAGATGATTTAATCAAAGAGCAAACTCGCTTTTATAGTAGGGGGATAGTAGTATCCAGTGGAAAGGTTATTTTATCCGGTCATCAATTTGAAAACCTACTGTATGATAGGCGAAATGTTACCAATGGAAAAAAAGTTGATGACTTAAGAACTATTCCGTAAGATATATTCAATAACCGACTCATCCCAAATATCACAATGACTGAGAAAAACACTGTAAAGTCGAATACCAGTAATACTATACTTAATCTGTTTACGCTTAAGTATGGCCACTTGTACGTAAAATTTTAGCTTTCAACGTTAAAATGAAGCAATGCGTGTGACTACGCCTTAGTTACAAAAGAAGGCCAAACTTTCCCTTTCGTATCATTGTGTCAAGGTTTCCATCTACTCTGAACAAGCCTTCAAACCTCACGGTGTACATCTAAACATCAGTTATCAATTAGTTGAAATGATGCACATTTTTGGTGCTGACATGTTATGACCAGTTGAATAGTGTTCACCAATTGAAATACCGATAGACTGTACGCAATAGCTTCTCCGTTTAGCCTACAGGTACACGTTTAACCCAATTACATGCCGAAAGTTTGTTTGCCCTAATACGTACCATTTTCTTATGCATGCGATGAAGCATCTGTGACGATAATTGTGTTCAGTAAACATCATACTGGTTTGAAATAATCAAATACACTTGAGTGCATTCATGTACAACTTTCCTAACCAATTGTTTACGTGTTGTGCGATTCGTGCGGTGTTTCTACCAGCAACCCAGTTTGCAAATACATGCACGACAGGTTTTCACAACTAGCATTGGGTTGGTATATATATACTGCCTCAAGTTTTGCCTTACACCTTCATATATTGCCAAATTCGAAAGTTTACGTTGACACTTCAATCATTTACAAACTTGTGTACAATTATGTCTAGATAGTTAGAAGATGCGCAAACTGGACGGTAAGGTAAGATCGCATCTAATACTTTTCATTGAGGAATTTTGTCAATAGGTTCAGGGAACCCATTACTGCTTCAAAATGGTTTTTAAAAGTCCTGTTCCTTATGCATTTTCAAATCACCCTGTGCCGACAACTAGGTAGTAAGTCGATACACTGCCCAAAATTCCGCATCGGATTGCAAGACTCTAAGGTCCGGGAGGTTCGTTTCTAAACATAACTAGCTTACTCTGATGAAGGTACTGCATAACCCGTGGCAGAGGGAGACATCCACACTGAACAGAAAATTTCCAAATCTCCAGGGACGCGTTAGCACAACGGGGGCAAACGTTATTCATGTAAATCCATTTTTGATTGTAAAATTTCGTTGGCACAGTTAGAGATTTTAATGTAACGAGAAGTATCTAACTGACAGTCATTTCCGTTTGGGACAAATTACCTCAGGATAAGCTGAATTGGGGAACAGGTTGCTTCGTTTGGATTCAGTTGGGGGGCATCGCGTGAGATGTACCTGGTGTTTAAAGTTTGTAACGTGCAGTCATAGCTGATACATTGTTAATCAGTTTCTCTTCGAATGGTTGGTTTCAGGTGAACGTCACGTTGAGTTGCAAGAGAAGTTAGTAGGCTATCATTAGATTTTGCGTGGGCAAGCCACTAGATTGGATAGCTGAAAAGTTATTGGTCTCGTAAACCACAGTCAAGCGATGTACGTGACAGTAAATGGTTGTTGATTTTGCCCGAAATAGAAGAAGTGGCTGAAGAAGAGCCGCTTATGAAAGGGACCACCTACATTACCGGCACTCAGCTAAAACTCGCTTCAATACCGTAATTCCTCCCCATAGTGGTTCTTCGTGTACCAGACACCGTAAAGCAACCCCTTTTTGGTTTCCGGATGAATTTCTGTTATAAATCGTCCCCGCTCCATCACTGAAACGAACATTCCGGATAACCACGTAATCTCTCTCAGACCTCCGGCTGCATGGACGGGCTGTTTATTGACTCTGCTAAACAGAATGTATTCCATGTGTTCTATTAAACTGCATGATTTGAAAGTTTTACCATTAAAATGGTGGCTTCATTATGAAGGTGAGATTCTAATAACTTTGAACTTATATGCTAAATAAAAACGGAATCAATAGAGCAAGCGTTATTATCGTTTGGATCTCTGTATTCTATCCCTCGTACAGCTTCGACGAATCCAACACATGGAATAGACCAATTACAAATAACAAGACGGTTAATGGACGAATTACTTGCTCCAAGCACTTTCTCCCGGCGAACATTTTTGCGCGGCTAACAGCTTATCCAACTTCCATGAAATCCACTACAAGTGAGAATTGTCATATTCGTCAAGGAGTGCTTTGAAAATTACTCATTCACAGTCTAAGTTATCCTTGAGGTCAGTTCCATCCCTTCGTTACGGTTTGTGAAGCGCCAATGGCTGATCACTAAATCACTGACTACATCAGCCCATCATTGCCATAGCAGTTCGTTACTGACCTTGGATCCTGGATGCATCTTGACTGAGCGATTTTCGCCCAATTTCAAGACGAAACTGAAAATAGGTTGGTTAATACCCACCGGAAAGTATATCTTTGTCGGCGTACCGATGTAATAAAAATGTCTGTCCCCAAGCAGAGGACTGGGTAATGCCAGTGCCGATTGTCGGTCATGATTTTTTAAGTGGTACGTCTTTCGCAGACAGAAAAGACAGTGTTTTAAATGCATATTGCAGATTAGACCAATAGTGGAGACATCGCATGTCTTAGAGTATAAGGAATCCTAACAAGCACACGGCACTCTGAAGTAACGGCTACATTGGAACCCTTCAAGCCTTTCTAATTAGAATGAATTTACTTGATGACCACCCATTCCAGATCTGTCGAGTGACGTCTTCAAGTAAAGCTGTCCCTAGAGCTCTCAACGAACTTCAGGATGCTTTTTGGAAAATAGCTAGGTTGACGTCGCTGGAGCAAGGATGGGGCTGATGGCCGGGGATATATTGCTACATGATGCACTTCAATAAAAACGTGCGCCAGTTGTCCGGCACACCGGCTAAGTAGCGTATTTGACGTTCGTCTGGTATACAATACATCCGCACAGGCTACTTACGCTAAACCACTCATTCATATGTATGCATCAAAATTGATGGGACACACAAAGACTAAATGTCATAACGACGAAGTTTACGTTTTCAATAACCCAATGTTTATCAGTGCGAAATTCACACAGTTCATCGTCAGTATGTCGGCTTGAGTCTGCTCAGTACGAATTCAAACTGCTTGGCATAACGTGCAACACAAATTGCTTAATGATCGTTACCTATATAAGTTTGATCCTTTCCACTATGAATGTATAGCATTCTGACCCATTAGTACTCGGCTTCTACAAGTGGTATAACTTAATTATCTGCAGAATTAATGATCAGAAGAAACTCCAAAACTTGGCTTTATGTTCCGTTTCGTAATTCTTTAATTGAGATAAAAATGTGATAACAAAAGAGGTGGCAACAGCCATTCATCACTTTTTTGTTTTACGAAGAATTAAAATGGTCTAAAGCAGTGTGACGACTATCTTACTATATGAACTTATTAATCAGATTTTCCCATTAATTGTTGATAGTGACAGGAGTATAGATGAATGAATCCTTGAACACTGAATCAGAAACAGAGAGCGCAAGGCAGAAACGGGGAATTTCCTCGAACAAAGTCAGGCACTGATAAACAAAGCACAATACAAAGCCATTTGCTCTTTCAACGCTATAACTGTTGTAATTTATTTTCTCACATGTTCATGTAGATACGTTACCAACAAGTCTGGTTCGTTATTTACTCGCTGCTACAGAAATATCTCAGATACGTGACTGTCACATATTTTTCTTTATACATGTCACCTGCGTTGGAAAAATCAGTAACGGTTAACTCCTTTCATGTGGGAGGCGAGCTGTAGGAGTAAGAATTTCCCAAAAGACACTCAAACTAACAACCGAATACGTAAATTCGATGTTTTCTAACGAGAGAAACGATATGGCCATTTACAGAACGGTTGTGTTTAAATGTGAATGTGTACACAAAAGCTGTGTCGTACGGTTTTCACTTAGTACTGTGCGTATCAGTCGGTAAAGTGTTCAACGATGTCAATTCTCAATGCTCTGCACTTTCCATGTTATAACTAAACATGTTTTACTTTACCGACGGTGATACGGTAGAATTTATGTATATATATTAAGAACGTATTCAGGACAGATAAGATTATATAACCCTGAATTATATAGCCATTTACGCTTTCTGTCTGCATTATTCTAATCTCCAGCGACTGTTTTCGATCGTTAGTTCGCTTGCGTTACATAACTATCGTTTCATAACGTGGTACAGTCGAGATTGACGAAAAATTAATCCGTCCTGTTTCTCAACTCAACTCGGTCGTTGTGACTGTTCTAACGTAAGCACCACTGCTGCAATCACTACATGGGGATTCAGACTAGCTTGTTCCGTGCGAAATAATACTGACACGTCTGTGTCTACATCCTCACAGATACACGAACATGTTTACCGAGGCAAGTGAGCTTAGTATCTATGTGCTCTCATCCCATACGAGCCTATTTGGAAGACAATGTTAACCAAAAATTAGCAGATTTGTCTTAAGTTGACTACTACTGGCGGAAAGAGGATTGCTTGGGTCGAAAGCCAGTGGCTGTGACATGAAAGTGATTTAAAAACTATTAGTTGTGATAGGAAAACATGTAGAATTTCCACCGCCAAACAAACTAGTGTACAAAATCTGACCGCCTGAGTTGATATAACGAACAATCAACTGTTGCCATGACTATATCATATCAGACGGGCTTGGTGGATACGAGAATGTATTCGCATGCGCGTGTCCAAAGCTAATATGCGATCATCAATACATTGTGCTCCACACACGTTCTTAGTTGGGTAGATCATAAGTGCAAAGCAAACAAGATAGGTGTAGGTTTTCGTTTGCTTAAGAACCTATTGAATATTCAATGCTGGCTAAGAATGTTGGTTATGGGACACAGTACTAATAGAAGGGGTTAAACTACACGTGAAGGTCAGACTGCGATGACTGTGTGTAAATTGTACTGATAGTGTACTTTGTATCGACCTTCAATGCTATGCTGATGATTGGCATCGCGTCCAGCTCCACACATCACACTTTCGGTCTGCTTGGTCACTTAATAGAAAGTCTGAAGAGATACACGGCTTTCCCCAGAAGTACACGCGTAACGTTACATAAAATGACGTCAGTCAGTTAGTTAACTGTACCGACAAGCTAATTAGTCTGAGCTTGGAAAATCGTCCTGGGATATAACCAAGTTTCGTTTACGCCAGCCTTTTAAACCAAAATGTCTCTAACACTAATCAACTATTGGGTGAGACAAAAAGAACTATAAACATGTGTGCATTTTTGGTAAGAAGGAACAGTTAAGCTCTTGTTTATATCAGTAACGTTGGCAACTTACGACAGCTGAGAATGCCAATGAAATCATCAGCATGATATACACAGTTTTCCAACCGTAGGGTAGCAGTTGACCGCACAGTAATGGACCCAACGCAGCGCCTGAAAATAAAACAGAGCATTTTGAATTCAAATTTCAACACAGATCTCATCGCTTCTTAAATTATGCTACTGACAATGTCCCACATCGATTTCTATCAATATTGAGGATGTTTTTGTTATATCATTCCTCAGGAACCACAGGAGACTCGCAAAACCTGTCGGATTCATCAAGCCTTAAGGTGAATCTGTTGTAATTAGCCGAAAATTTGCGGAGTTTGGGAATTATCCGTACTGCTAGGCAGATTCCATTTTTGTAAATTTATCAGGTTTATATTCCACCACATATTACAATACGTCGTCATATATATATATATACGTTTGATAATGGATCCTAGTGTGGATTTGAAACGTCACAATAAATCGTTCACTACTCACTTTTTTAAATACCATATATATATATATCAAGCGGACAAATGTTCACAAATAGTTTAATAATAAAGCCGAAAAGATGATCGATCAAAAATAATTGTTCCCAAAATATTTTTTCGGCTTAACTCTCGAGTACACAATGAAGGTTAGGGTAAACCGATCGTGTTCATGCGCATATGCTACATCCACATACTAATAGCCATTACTCCTCTGTACAAGGCTGCTTTACTAAGTGAAAATGTAAAAATAAAATACCTAACTAAACAGCAGAAATTCATGAAGTATACGGATACCGCAGCATCAATAAACAGGATAAACCGCCATGTTTGAGAGTGTTTTTGGCCAGTGGTGGAAATGTTAGCACATCCGATAGTCTTGTAGGCAACATAACATTATTTTAATCGGATGGACTGTTACAATTTCCTCAGCTATCTTGTGGTTCTGCTCGGCTGTAACCAGTCGCATCGAACAGTGCGTGATGTATCCGTTGAATTAAGTGGTCCGATCAACGTGTTATTTATTTTTATTGCCCTGTTTGTTGATCGTAACGTTGAAACTGGCAAGCGGTCGGACAAGAGAGGAAAGTTATACTTTTGTGTCAAACACCACCTGAAGAATTATCCAGATAGCCATCTATAAATGCGTCTTCTGCACTCAGAACGTGTGCGTAGAAATCAAACAACTTTTTGAGGGTGAATAATCAAATTCTGGGACTCAAACAACTTTTCATTTGAATAACGTCTGGGTGTACAAATTCCCTAAACAGCCGGCCTCGTTTGGCACTCCCATTCTCTGTGAGATACTATTAAGCGCACAACTGAAAAGGGCTAGTGTACAACGTTATGCACATAGGGTAACCTACATCCTTTGGGAAAATGAGTGAGATTCGGTAAACTGTACAGTTCTCGCGTGTACCATCAAATCTTGGTCCCCACTTTCTAGACGCGTGTAATTCCTGTTTGATTTAACGAATTTAAACTAATCTGTGAACGTTAGTTTGTTGGTAGGGTTGTTACTTCACTCATAACGTGATACGAAGATACCACAGGCATCTGCAGTTTATGAATCCCACATGCAGTTTTTAGTAACCGGATTGAAATCATCCAGGTTGGTAAACATCACACTCTTGAAACTACAATTGACATCCGTTAAACATAGTTAGGAATTTAAATATCTAGATGTAATATCATGAGTGGAGTTTTCAGTACCACGGAACTATAATCGTGAAGAGATCTCACGTGACGGATAAAATGGTATGACAGAAAGTATAACCGAAATAAAGCTTGCTACCACCTTAAGAATAATCCATAGTGGCACGCATCGTTTGCATAGTTGCATAATATGCCATACAAGCCAACAACGGACGCATGTTATATGATCCCATGGCTATCTGACCAACATACAAGCCAGAGGAGTATGGGTTTGGCCACACATTTTGCACATAACTCGAGTATTGCAAAATGGGTATTTAAGGCAAGGCTACTCCCTCACCCATTGATCCAGTTCCATCAATAATCCCAGTGACCGTAGCCAAAGCTCGCGTGTCTGACCGTAGCGAGGGGTGTGTGCCCAGGTCGGCTGCAACAGCCGTAGTAATCAATCCAAACGGACCGTTCACTAACATGCCCAGAGGAATAAGACAGCCTGAGAAGGTTGAAAAAATGGAACGGGTAAACGGGTTTGAAAGGATTAATTTTGCGGTTTTTCGTAGACATTCGCACACAGCTGACATTCTGTGTTTGTATTATGCAATTTCAGTAATGTAGATTTGCACAGGGTTCATAAAGAGCTCCCAATCAAGTCAGACTTATCACCCAGATTGACCCTTGCTTTGAAGACTGTTATGTGTTCTCACTGCCACAAACGTTTAGTCTACACATCGTAAAGATATCTGTTCATTTAACATTTGACACTTGAGATCGTCTATTCTACTCTATGTAACATGTATTTAAAGAGTCGTTTGTTAAGGAAAGTGAATATTCCGTCACATGACTTTACATAATGTATTCTAGGATGTCAACAAGAATAGAAGTTTGTTTTGATTCGTCTACCGAGATAACACGGTTTGACTTGTAATTGGGCCATATGGAGCATTGCAGTGCGGCCCGAAACTGCAAACCATACGTCTTGAACTTTTATAGTTCAACCACCAGAGTGCTGTTGTGGAGAACCTGGGCTTACACGGATTTTGTTAGACTGATACAAATGCAGATAGACTGCCGTTCGTGGCAGCTGTCAACTGTAACGTTTAAACATCATTTTTGGTGATTATTTCTAACAGAACGTTCGTAACCATTCAAAATAAAACAGCATACCGTTCATATCCTGGGACTTCTTCCTACATTCAATATTTTGACAATCTAGCTTTTCAGTAATTTCTGCTTTTGACAGACTGCATTTTAAGTTTGCCACCGCCTGGCTACTGAGGTCAGGTACAATGAGAAAGGTTACATGCATTTTTATGACAATGTTCCAGTGCGAAACATATCATCGAATATGGGATGGGAGCAACAGATAGTGAACAACGCGAACGTTAGCAAGTCCTAATGAGAAGCTTAGAGTGATTTATGAAAAGCCGTACCAACTTCTGATCAAACTAAGCCGAACTATTAAGGCTGAAGTATGTATTATATGAACAAACTTCACGAACACTTCTGAAGTGTTAACATCAGTGATGTGCCCAGGCACTGTCACTTATTAAACTGTAAGTTGCAATATAACATAAAATTTTGACGTTGTCTTATGAATTGGTCAAGAAGGTTACGACTTCCTCACGTTTGTTCCTACCTTCTTTATTGATGCATTATTTAGTACAAAACCTCACACAAGCCCACATCGTGTATATTACAACTAATTCTGGACAGAAAGGAACAGCTGATTTCAATGGCCTTTCGAAGATTTCTTGAACAGAAAGAATGTCCGCGCAAAAGTATAGCAATTAAAAATGATTACAAATAGTACTATTAACAGTGAACAAGTTGGAATTCGGAAATAGAACTATTAACTGGTTACAAACAAACCGCGATAGAAAAACAACTTACCCACGCATGTGGCCACTGACAACGCACCGAACGCGTAATAAACATACAGCTGAATTTGGATGCAAAAAATGATAAACGAGGAAACAAAATGTTCATAAATTATTCAGAGAAAACCGTCGGTGTTTACGATCATATTTTACATTTTGACATGCATAAATCAATATGCAGCTACCAAAATCACAAAATATATGAAAATGTGTATATTTGTAGAGAACAACTGGTTTGGCTCATAGCACCATCCACAACCTGGCATAACTCAGAATTACTATACAATACAATGAATCTGTGAGTAAAATTATCAAAGACTGACTGTGAACCACTGACTAGTTAGTCAGTTTGCACAAATCGTTGTTTTAAAGGTGAAAAACGGTGAAATGAACATACGGAAATTTCTGCTTGAAATACAAACAAACCCATCCTGGGGTTGAGGTTTTGGTCAGTATAACTCAAACATTACATCGGTTTATTTGAACGCTTCACAATTAAATAAACATTTTAGTTAGCCTTCACTGCAAAATTCACAAAACCCAAATTCTACTCTTATTACATATCACCAACAATGGATATCTCTATTTGAACAGAGTAGAAAAAAGACTGACATTACACGATTTATGCTCTAGCAAATTTCAATGCATCTATACCGGTGTTTACTGCAGACGAATTAAATGTACAAAATTCGAAACCACAAACAGTTACAAAAAGGCTATAAATTAAAGCCAGTTCGACTGCTACCAAGGCAGCATCAATGTTACCGGCAATTCATTTCGTACGCACAAAATGGGATGGCAGTGTCTGATTTCTACAGTCTCGGTATGTCGCATCATAAGTTTGTTTCAAGTCAGAGCACGAAATGACTTTAATGAGTCGATCGTACTGTTCGTCATCAGATGAGGATTGGCGATTTATAACTCAGACTACTTCCGGGGTTTTGTTATCAGGTCGCCTAAGTGTTTATTTAACCCGTTTCGGTTTTTTGTTAATCCTGGTTCCAAGCTGGTGCTCTGTTTTGCCAACAGAGAACACTCTGCGTCTACATCTGTATTCATAGATTATGCTTCATTCGGCGAACTGAGAGGTCGGTTTTTTAACCAGAGGCGCGGAGATTTTGACTGTTTTGTATACGACCACTGACTTCGCGGCTGATCTAAGCCATTGCTAAACTATTCAACATACATCTTCTCTTTTGAATGCAGTTGTAAAACTGCTGTCTTTTTGGGAACTTTGGGTTGAGAATTATTTTGCATCTTATTCCTGTTGGATTTTCTCATATAAATCTCTTCGGATATCAAGTGTCTACTAAAGTTTGCTCTCTTTGACGGAATTCACCATCCAAGGTGTCACTAGTGTAAAGCCATCTTGCCCGGTCAAACAGTGTGCACATCAGTCCTCTCTTATATTCTACGGGAACAAAGCTGCCAAAGTGAAGATACTGACGGGTGCACGTATTCTTTCGGTAGATAACATGCTGAGTAGATCATTCCGTTTTTTACGTTAATATTCCGCAGCGGTAGTCGACCACTGGCCTCATTTTTTAATTTGTATCGAACGTATTAATGCAAACAACCCATTAAACTCAGAAAATCTGTTACCCGGTTCAGTTTTTTTGGGCTTAAAAGTATATCATCAATATATCTTCCACAAACAGTAAACCTTCCAAGTTTTTCTGCCGTTTGCTTTTTTAGTTTGATCACTACGATACTGGGTAAGACTAAACAAAGTGGTCGTGACATCGTCAGTCTAACGATAAGACCTACCATGAAAATTAGAGTCTACGTTAGATATACACAGTAAAAGTAGGCTTTCTGGTCCATTTTTCGGACGTCAATGTTCATCTGATTTGAATCATTACAGGATAGCAAAAAGACTGATGGTTTCTTCCAACTGCACCCTTGTGAACGACGACTCTATGTTCAATGAAGCCATGTACCTGTTACACATGTCAAAGTTACTAAGATCGCGTTTAATTAAAGACATTTTCCCGGGCAATAATTTGCCATAGAGCCTGTTAAATCGCCAGAAGATTCGAATTATGCGTTCAGGTATCCTAGTCTTACGCATGGTCTAGGCTGGATATATATATATATATTAAAATGGGTAGAGGGCAGAAGACTATACGTAAACGTATATACTGTTATCAAACGTCGTTCTACAACTACAATAATAAACAATTTAAATGTACAGTAACTTACGACCAGGTTTACAGACGCATATAACAGTACAACGGAAAAGTGACAAACCGTCCAGTTAATTTCAGCGGTAAAATATGTAGCGCGTTACTGTTACACATATAAAAAAATGTGGTAGACTGTGATAGAAATCAGAATATAAATAATAAATTTGGATGCAGGTAAATTGTTTATGGCCCATGTAGAGTTTATGGAAAAGAAATAAATGTTGACATCAAACGGTTGGGAGTAAGCACAAGCATTGCGAACAGACGAGTAACGTTAAATTAGAAGATACTACTGCAAACATGTGAGTAGAGTGACGTGGAATCTGAAATTGGGTTTCACAGAGCCTCTCGTTGATTTCAGTGGTTTCGCTAACCACTTTGGCGGTTTATGCTGTGGGGAATGAGACATGGTTAATATTGATCTTAACGGAATACCAGATTGTGTGCACTTTGAAGAGCCAGTAAATCTGAGGAATCTGACTTCACCATAGTTTGGAGTTTTAAACTTGGTGGCGTCTATGAAATTATTTTCAAGTAACAACTGTAGTTGATCACCAACCCGTCCTTCTGGGTCCGTTAGGTTATCAGTTTTTTGTCCATCATACCTCGTAGGTTACCACTGAGGGCTACGTTCATTCTCTGAGTGTAATCTGCACGGTCCACTACTATTCTTGTTCCACACCCGTTATCAGGATGATAAATGGTTAGGGTCTTGTTGCCACTTAAGCATTTAAGGGGATCGATGAACTCTCTTTTTAGGGAACATCTCTGGCGACTTGAAATGAGCCTGAATTGGTATTCAGCGTCAACAAGTTTTGCTCTTAACGAACTCTTATTGTGTTCTGAAACTGGCTGAAGTTCAGATAGTTGCCTAAAGAAGTTCTCAAACTGTGCTTAGTATTTCGTTAGGTAGGGGAAATATAAAAATTCAAGCCAAGGGAAAAGACCTCGAGTTGCAACTTGTCCGATTCTGTCGTATCATGTTAGCATTCAAATTTCTAAGAGGAAACGTCAGCTTCGAATATCCTTCACACGGCCTTGGTCTGAACGTCGGCCCACCTAACTATGAAGCGGCTGTGTTGTACCACGGATCTCATACTAGGCACAACCGAATGATTCCTTCTGAACGGTGACCTACAATAGTTCGTGAGTAATGTTCAGATTGCCCAGTCATACTAGAGAAGCCGGAGTTATCACCCTTTCGTCTATTTAAATGTGAAAACCGCGACCAAGTGATGCAGTTCAATTTAAATGAGTCTGAAATAAAAAGAACAACTAACTCGCAAGTGCGAAACATTAACGAAAAATGTTAACATCGGCTGTTCCTATAGTATGATGTGTGGTGAATATTTATTGGGCATATGTATTAAATAAACGGCAAAGAACCACGAAACTGATCGTAGGTAAAATTTCGTTCATATGTCTGCCTCCAAAAATGCCTACGACTAATAGTTTTGAATTTTTAATACAGTGCTAAATTGTATGTTAAGTTTTTCCTCGTTAATCACTTGTAAACAAGAGTAACACCCATCATGCTAACTATCACGTGTACCTGACCATGAGGAAAGGAGAATTCTGGTGTCGGGCTTGACGGTTAACAAACCAAAGATTAACTGAAGAGTTGCCGCGAGTATAGTGTAGCTTTCACCTTCAAGGTTTAAACTGCACTCATGACGTTGATGCTCTGTGTCATTGTTTATTCGCATTTCGTAGCTGTTCTGTATCATGTAAATCGGCAATGTTTGATCGATTCAAGGCGTGGAGCATGAGAAACCCCATGGCTATGTGGATGTACTGTTCACCAACCGTGAGAGTCATGAGTTGATAAGTCCGCTGATACCTAACCATGTGAGTTGTTTACACAATTGAAGTTGTTCACGTTGAAAACGATTTTCGGTTGCAATGCTGACAGAAAGGTTAAATCACTCCTGGCGATTTACGATAAACCACTCAATAACGCGTAGTCGATAATTCCAGTAAAGCCTATTCAGACGGTCCACCAAGCCCATAAAACGTCAGAAAAAGTGATCGAAATGATAGGAATTTATAAAGTAATGTTGACAAAATTACAATCAAAGTGCCGTCGCAACCTAAATTTCTAAATTTCCAAATTTCTAATTATCCGGCAGAAGAAGGCGTTCAGAAGAGAGCAACCAAAAATCTGTCCACAAATGATCATCGGTCAATGAGAAATAAGTTTATTAAAACAATGCGATATAGAATAAGACCTGGGAGTGTCGAATAACACCAAGCAAAAACGTTTTGGTAGGTTAACGGTGATAATTATAAAAAGAAAGAAAACGGACATTCCATACGTGCACTCGTGCAGTAAAAGTTGCCACAAATGTTCACTTAACACAGCAAACAACAAAAGAGACAAATTTTGAACCGAATTTCTAAAGACAAATCAAACAGGCTGCAACGCATTTAACATTCTCTATCGTAACAAACACGAAATGATAAACGTAAGAGACGCACTTCAATAAATCCATCAAGAGGTAAATCGGTTCTTAGCAATCATCTGTGTAGTGCACGATCTACTGCATCGCATGTCTTTTATCTCTCTTTTTTGTCTGATACACTCGGTATAGAAGATATAATGGCCCACGCTGTCACCAATTGTGAACTTAGGTCTGATAATAACCCACTATGTGCTCAAGGAAGCGTGAGGATTTTGTATATTCACTACTTTTTTAACGTTCTTGTGTGTCATCTATTTTATTAACCGTTTTGGGTCCTTGATCGATTGGCTGAAGCTTTTAATAATCGTCGTGTACCTCTAAGTGATCCACACGGGTGTTGAACGATAACAACTGTTGTGCATAGCCAAAATTCAGGATTGTCTTACCAGTGGAACTCCCAACAACAGCATTACGGAGCAAACGGTCGCACTGGCTGCTGTCCAATCCGTCAGTGCTCCTGCCAGAATCCCGCCGATTATGCCGCCCAAATCGAACAGTGAAGATAGGTCAGCTGCGGTGGAGGGATCGAAGTCACCAGTGTCTCGGATGTATTTAGGCAACCAGAACAGAAAGGTGTAAGATACCAGCTTGGCAAAGAACAGACAGAGTGAGTATTCGACCACGCCCTGTGTTAGTACGAAAATGTGATTGAAGGCAACAGTCAATCGGTTTGAAGTGCAAGAATGGGTATGGTTTTTGCTTTTCATCATAGATTTGGCTAACTTTATCAGAATAAGGTCGGTATCCGGAAAATGTCGCAGAACCAAGCGGAGAATTTCAACCCACACAATTTAAAGTTTTTTTTTCAGTAGATAGCTGGTGTACAGGAACTGAAAATCTTCGCAGAAAGAAACAGATATCCGACTTATCCAAAAATGTATGCTTAAGCCATATACATTCAAGTCCGTGAAATCTCACCTCTGGAAAACTTGAGAAAGTACTACATTCTGAGATCTGCTACACTCGAACGTGGAGAATCTGGAGGGCATCACCAGTGAGAGTGGGCGTATTTTGAGATGTACTACTAATCAAGGCGAAACATTTTAGGACCAAGAAACCCAACGAATTATACAAAATGAGATAGAGGAGTGAAAAAGTGGGAATTTTTCGAAAATTTACCACATCGGACAGATCTGGGAGTGTACTTCTTGGACAATACGAGTGGAGCCTGAATTGCTGGATTTTTCGAAACAACCTCGATTTTCTAATTCCAGCTTATTACTGAACAGAATAGTCACCGGTTATGTTCTACATTATTGGAGAAAGTGCCCTGGTGCTCAGTTATTGAACCGCAGCTTGCTTACCTAAACGTTAATCAAGGTTTCAAGGACAACACGAAGGAAGTAAATGACAACTATCACAAAATATTTTCTTCATCACTTCCATAAATGGACACAAACGAGGATGCTGATAGGTAATCCTAGAGTCCATCAATACAAGTTGAATGCCGCTCATTGCCTCAGCGTTCAGATAATCGTTTCAGACAATCCTTTTCAAAGATGCGTAAAAAGTCGAGGTTCATTAACGTGAGAGTGAATGCTCATCAGAGTTTAGCTCACAACACTTTCCAGGTGTTCCGTTATTTCAGGAGTACTGAAAAGTCCTGATCCTGAGGATATAAACTGAAGTTGTAGTAATTATTGTGTTTCCCCTCTAGTAACCTGACCACTGCTTATAGGTGAACATGGCAGTGTTCGGATAAGACTACTCGTTTGTGTTAATCCGAATTTAGCTGCGTAATGGCCAACGAGGTTGTATTACGAGAAAGTGGATAAAAATTCAAATATACCTGTAACTTCTAAAAAGGTTGGTTGGAGTATGTTGGAATGAGACAACAGCGCTCAGATATAATTGACGTTTAGTTTGTGAGTATACTTTTCGGCTACTATTTAGTGTTACGGATTTCGTTACCCGGATATTAAATTTCTTTCATGATCTTTGAAATCCTTCTTGTATTTTTTGTTCAAATCACGTGTATCCTCTCTCAACTCAGATTATAGTAGATGAGCCTGTTTTGATGATCTTTCACCGTTGTCATACCTCCTTTGGTGACCTTCTCAAACTAAATTCTTTATTATGCATCTCTGGATGACTTTTCAGATCACGACGATGTACTTTGTTTGCATTACGCGTCAACCACATGTGGTGGCATCAGAGATCACCGGTCTGTCCTCATTCACCTCATCTTCCGCTGTATTGTTGTTCTGTTATTCGCTTCTCAGGTATTATGTATATACATTCATCGTCATGAAACAATGACTTGATGGCATTTAATTTGCTTACTAGCCGTTACAGACAACCCTATATTGACTATGGTTTTGGACAAATATAATTCGTTTAGCACCTACTGGTGCCATACTCCTTGTTACAGTCAGTTACTTGACATCTCATGCAAAACTTGATTGTGTTGTTGATTGTGTCACAGTAGGTGATCAACTCAGTGTTAACCTTTTGGGATTTGAATTGCTTATGCGCCGTTCAGAGTTCGAGTGATACGGTTGCAGGATTGATTGCACCTAAACATTTTATCACTTATATACAGTCTGCGTTGAATCTCGAGTGTGACTCAATATTCACCCACACATCCTTATAGTATGAATATTTATGACGTAACGGTAGATAAGTGCAAGACACGACATGACAAGTAATTAGAAATATACTTTTAAAACATTCGACATTCGAGGCTTAAAATTGATAAGAAAATGGTCAGGATATTCCTGGATTAATCACCAAAGGTCGCTGACAAATACCGAGATAGATTGAACATCATCCACAACTGATCGCAGCTGTCGATCGGGCAACGTGATCATTACTCACAAGCGAAAGTGGCTGAGTGTCCACATATGATAATTCAGTCGTGCCTAATGTGAGGTCAACGGCGCAGTGGTAAACACGGTTGCCTTATGAACAGCGTGGCCGTGGTTCAAGTCCCAGCAGTGACGAGGATATGCACTACTGATGAGCTCTAATCAGAGCGAAACTCGAATTTGGTGCTTCTGCTATTCAGAAGGGGCCAACTGGGGAGTCTATGTGATTGTGACAACTGCGATCGATTGTGGGTGATGGCCAGTCTGCGTAAAAAACCATAATCCTCTACTACTCATCAGAAATACCAAGATGTAAAGATTTCAGCTGCTTCAATACGTGCTGGGTATCTCACCGCTAATCACGATTTTCAGAAACTTCTTTAAATGTCCAGTGTTTATTTCGTGTACATAGGGGTCGGATATTCCAGGACCTACGGGATAGGAGAAAACACCAAACTATGGCATACTAATCTATTTCAGTAATGAAATTCCGAACTGCTAGATTGTATCTGTTTGTTAGTTGTTGTTTCACAGATCAGAAGTACTTAGTGTGACCTTCGCCGCTTGCAAGCGCAACAAAACTAGAAAGAAAGATGATTACTCGTAATATCGTGCAATGGTGACACTGGAGGACTTGTAGATTCAATCGTGATCAATAGAAGTCACCGGTATGATAAACTAATGACGTAATTTCTATTGGACTGTTAATCTTCTATGAATGGGTGAACGTTTTTAGGTTGAAAACCTGCCTTTCACGCTTTCAGCCACTTTTACGTGTCATTTTTACCTCCCTAACTAACCATAGTAGACGAACAAGGGACCATTAATAATCTTACTGATCCAGAGCCTTATGCTACCACAGAAAAAATGAATCATCCACTGTGACTGGGAGTGGCGTTTTGGTCAGGTGTTCTTTGAAAACTGATTCGTCCGATCAAATGGGTTAATACAACCCAATCTATTATTGTTGGGTAATGATTTCCCCTCTCTGCAGAACAGAAACCTTGAATTTCATTTCCACCTAATTCCGGTTGCTTATAGCGCTTATTACCTCAAGAAAACCGACAACAACGCGTCAGTACGTTACAGAGAATCTTTTGGAAATCGGGATACTTAAAACTAACTACTCTTTGATCCTAGTATTAAATCCATTGTCTGCCTAGCAAGACATATCGTTGTGCATACAAATCCCTTCAGTCACTGCGTTCCAGACCCTGACAACAATTTTGATCAAACATTTAGTTTGCCTACCCACGTGTGCTGTAAACAAATAGGTTGTTTGCAAGAATAGTGGACTTCGTAGATTCACCGAATCCTTTGCGGTACAGTCTGACTTTGCACAGACTCGTATCACTAAATGCTGAAACATGAACGGCCTTTTCAATTCTTCATCTGTTGCTGAATAAATCTGTAATGAATTGGTCCATTTTATTCCATATTTACCGTTTAGTTATCATTTGAAAGGTCATTGACTTGAGTAGGTTGAGTTAGATTACTGGTGAGTAGTCGGAGATTTGGTTAATTTCAAGCTAAAGATCACTCACAATCGATCGCAGCTGTCGCATTCACATAGACTTCCCACTTGGCCCCTTCCGAATAGCAGAAGCACTAAATTCGAGTTTCGCTCTCATTAGAGCCCGTCGGTGGTGCACAACCTTGCCACTGCCGCCACTAGAACTCCGGCCACGCTGTTCATGAGCAGGCAACCGTGTTTACCATTGCGCCATTGACCTCACATCAAGCAAGACCGAATTATCATATGTGAACATTCAACCTCTTTCGCTAGTGAATTGGATTAAACAACGGCCTACTTCTATTATTCGGGTTCATCTTTCGACTAAAGGTGAATTTTGCCCTAATCTACTTGATTTATGGACGCTTATCCAGAAGTGCTGAAGCCTCATTCGTGCCTTGTAGACTGCACGAATAAATAAGCAGCATGTATCACCATTTCAGCATCCTACTTAGTAGTCGATCACAGGACTACCACGACAATAGAAGCGTATTGTCTGAACGGTAATTTTGATTCCATCAAGTGAATCTTGTCCAATCAACCTTCAACACGGAAGCTTTGGCAAAATAAATGCACCAGGTTCGCACTTGTTTTCACTTTAATTTTCAGTGCGATTTTTATTGTCGCCAAACCTAACCCAGGGGATAGGGTGAAACGTTGAGTGACACAGTGCCACCAAGCCACCGTACCATTTCTCCATGGGATGGGTCTAAACAGTTAAACTTTGAAAACAAGCCCTGTTAAAGAAAACTGAGACATAAAGAAGACAAAGTTATACGGTTTGCGTTGTTTTAAACATAACCATCAAGAAACTTTATTATTTGTATTTTGTCTGGTAAACTACTTTTCTCTCACAGAAAACTCAGACAAACAATGACAGCATTCACACTACTGAAAGAGATTAGCCACTATCTCTTTCACGCGTTCAGCAATAGGTACTCCTTAGCGGATATCCTTACCAACCCATCGATTACACGCCCCGTATTTTTCACTAGAAAACTGAAGACTCAGCTACCACTGAACGGCGTGATATACGGGAGTTTCAAGCTCTACTAGTCTGAATCCTTGCTCCATCCGAATTTGAGTTTGATTCTGATGACTCGTAAGCATCAAAATGTAAATAACCTCTACATTTAAGCTCTGATAAGCAAAGACTTCATTAAACTTGATACTCACTACCTTAGAGACTGTCTCTTACAGCTTTGTTTTACAATGTTAACGATTTGCTTGTCATAAAATATTTTTTTACCGGGAAGAGTAACGAAAGCGGTTGAATAGTAAAGGTTAAGAAAGAGAAACTGAGACGCCAGCAGGGTTGTTTTGCCAATTAGGGTTAGGTTAATTCAACTCAAGCACACCAACACTTTCATTCAAGATGAGGAACAAGAGGGATCTTAAGCACGGTTGCCATAAGTCGCACTTTTGTCCTGGTGGATAACGATTATCGGGTCGGTTACTCTATTCTTCCAAATGGCGTCTCGCTTAACGCTGGATCCTTTGTTGTTCTGAACCGCTTTAGGTGAGAAACTTGATATATAATCTTTCCTATTCTTTCTAGGGATATACGGATGGCTACATTATCCATGATACGCCAGTCTACATTTATATGGTCACAGTTTTCAAAACCATTGATAAAGTCGGTCGGGAGAGATGATCCATGTCAGCTGATTAACAGCGTAATCGTACAAAGAGATCTGTCGTACGTTTAGACCGTAACAGTCCTTTCAATATGAATACGCGTTACTCCATTACAACGTTCAGTTTACATAACTTGCTTAAACGTGAGAATCGCCCAGAGCAGATGACTCAGTTAATCATTAGTTCATCCCTCACCATGTAAACTCCTTCGCATCCGTCACTTCTATTCCGCCTGTTTTACGTACATCGATAATCATGCTCCGTTAGTTTTTCCGGATCTCCCCAATCGATGAGATGCAATGCACTACGTTCCGAAATCAGAACAATCACACTGATTGTCTATCGATGGTTCCAATTTGAATTTTACACCTCCTTGTCATTCACATGATCACAAACAAAAGTCGTGTTGTATGACACAGTCATCCAAACGAAGCTACATTATAAAACGGCAGTTATCCTTGTGTTTATTTTGAAAAGTGGGTATCCATTAATCATCTAAGAGTGTATTCCACTTGTGAGTGTGCAAGACGAAGGTTATCAATCATTGAGCATGGAGATGAACCCTAGAAGCATGAAAGTTATATTTGTTAGCCTGACCACTTTGTTAAATATCCAACATACCATATTTCATGTTCAACTGGCTTTTATGTGATACAAACTAATTATGGCATAGTTCTGTCCATTCCGATCAAAGCTTGCTGAAGAAAGTCGATTTCGTTTATATTTCTCTCTTCCACTGTGGGTTGTCATGATTCCTGTTCCATTTTGGTTTCATTTTTCTGAAGTGCATTATAGGTGTATGATTTATCGGTGACTGATGGCGTTATACTTAAAGCGACTGCTGATCTCAGCAGCAGCCACAGGTGGGCAGTACACAGTTAGTTTTACAAGCACACCGGTTTCTGTCACTGACTAGGTAAGTAAGATAATCTATAAGACTCAATTTCTACTGCGAATATAGTGCGGCACACATCCTCTTTTAAATTGGAAGACATTTTTCATCGGTGTGGAACGGACTAAAAAGTAGACGTGCCACTTGTCACCAACTCGCAGCGAATTGCGATGGTGTGTAGTGAGTGGTTCTGTTTTCTTGGAGAAACCTCACAAATAAAACTACATTAACCCGAAATGAATAGGTGGTGTGCGTTCAATGATTGGCTCCGTTGTATAGCCTGTTGCAAGCTACCGACCGACACACTACAACGTTCGTCAATCGTTTTCAGCTTCCATAACTACGTAGATCTGTTATGATATGAAATATCCATTAATCGACGCAATTCTGTTTTCATCAATACGGTCGCCCGTGTCCAGGAAAGTGACTGAATGAATTGGGTGGCATCAGTCTGCGTCCTGGTCATCTTAGTAACTGGATTCAAGACAGTAAGTTTTGTATATCTACTGCATCCGCCTTGTAAGTATTCACCCACTTCGTACTAGCCAACCACCCACTGCACTCTGACCTGTTTGTGTGCACATTGATCACAAGTTTAGGTCCAGCATTAATTTATGTGTATTAACCTCTTGGGAACTATCAGTGACATTGAGCCACACAAAATTATTATCCGATCACCTTAAATTTGAAATGTATTGTACATACACGTTTAAACTAATTACCCAGGAGCGAAAAAACGGATTAATGAGATTCTAACCAGAACGACTAATCCTACTAGTGCTTTGGACTGTATACAGTTTGCCCACATGTTTACACACCAGCTAGTTTGGCATAAACTCATTGCGTTCTCTCAACAACTCAGAATAGAAGATGGAATTTCGGCTGAGAAAAACAGGCATGGTTCTTGTCAACAACTCTGACATCCTTGGCAGATCTCTTCAAATGTACACAATGACTAACTAGCTCAAAAGTAAATATTGCCAATTATGATAAGCTTCAAAACAAATACATTGGAATTCCCGAAATTTTGTAACTTGGATACTGTTCTTTTGGTTAATGCTCAATGAACATTTCTGTTACGTTTGACAACTTAAAAATTAAATATAGTTCTCCTCTCTACTACCACACCACTATTACAACCGTAGACATAAAACGATGGCTTTTACGGTAAGACTTATTTCAGAACGATCACTTATGATCGGCTACGTTCATAGTAAACAACCACAATCAACAATCTTCAACACAGAAATTCTTGTCGGGTTTACTGCAAAGTTTCAAGTCTGTTCAGGTCATTCAGAATATAAACAATTCGAGAAATTCTTCATCAGGCCGTTACCTTTTTAACGGTTAAATAATAGGTGTTGGCGAAAATATGAGAATAGTACAGCTATCATCAAACTGTGAGAAAACAAACAACCTGATCCTTCCCGCCAGTAGGGTGGTTTGGACAGTCGGCCAACGTTAACTCAATCTGAATAAAATGTTAGGTCCTAGGTAACCGGGTAGTGGGCCAATGGTGTCAAAGCTTTCCAATGAACATTTCACATTATAACAGACAATGATAAAATCGGTTGGCAATCATTTCAGACGTGACCACATTTTGACCTTACTTTGGCCATGGCTACTGCCTGGACGTCCTGTAGACCACTCCCAAAAGATTGATTAGTTTTGAAGTTGTGACCGTTATCTGCCAAATTTTTCATAATGAGACCGGTTACTTATTTTCTAACTCTGCTTTTAAGGCATGCTGTTCAGGTCGATGCTAGTTTCATGGAACTCTGGGACCGGGGTAAAACCTTTAGCCATTCTGGACCATGTGATGATAAATTTATTGCATACAAATCCCCATAACAATGTGACTGTCTAATCTTGTCATAACCTTATTAAACCCACTTCTAGTTCACTAAATTAGAACCCGTCGGAAGATACTAGCCCCAACATGGGTAATAGAGTTATCCCTCCACCAGCACCACCTTGTTATAAGTGTCATTCCCATGGTGAACAAACCAACATCCCGAACAACTTGGTTGAGTAGAACTTTCATGCAAAACACGAAGGCAACTGACTGACATGTTTCTTGACAAGTGTTTCACCAGAAACACATCACCCTCAAACATGGGATGGACAGTTCTTTGTCACATCGATGCGGCTCACGCTCACTATGGAGGAGCCGGTTGGTGGACCACTCACGTTATAACAGTAACAGAAAGTGATTAACGTAGTCACGTGGAATGAGTGTTTATCATTCATAGGTTGACAACACGTATGTCACTCACCCTTCCCAATAAGATTATGCGTATGACTTATTAGATAAGAACTAGTCTGATTCACTTGAAAAACAACGCACTGGCTCTTCAAATTCCATTCAGTCACCTGGTGATGCGCTTGACCGCGCGAAACGTAAGGAATCGATAGTTTCTGCTAACCAGTACTGTTAACTCAGACTGACGATGAGATAAACGAGCGCCGTTTTCCGTGCAAGTATAACGTAAGTGAAGAGCATATTTTATGTAGATTTACAACAACTGGAACGTGTTCAACACCGGGAACTAAGGGGTGGTAACACATTTGGAAAGGTCCACAAATTGCGACGAAAACTACTTTTGACAGCGTCCTTTGGCTCAGCCTACAATTATAACTGTTTGTGATTCAATATTGCAAGAGAAAGCACTGTGTTATGCCACATCGACTCAAGCTACACACATTGTTTGTGAGAGAGTGTGAAGTGGTAAGAATGTACAACTCGACATTACATACGCAAGAGAACATAAAACAAACCACAGAACTTATATTTCGTTCAATATGTGAAAACAAGGCCATAGTGTCCACAGCTTACGAGTGTGTAAATATTTTGCGAAACGTAGCTTACTGTCTAATGTACACGTTGGGAACGTGCATATACTCGGGAAGCTCCGTTGTATTTTGTTCAACTTAATGACCACCCCCGTAGTAGTTTCGCGTCGCATCATAACGCCGTTCAACCAGAAAAATGGGGTGGTGCCACTACGTAAATTTGAGTGTGGTCAATGGAAGTTGGTGTCGTGAGGGTTATCCAGCTGCACCAGATACTTTAGCATGTCTACGTCAATATGTGTTTAGTCAGGCTCAACTCCCAATCTTGTCTCATTTAGACTTTAAAATGTCACTCCACGAGCAAGCTCGAAGTTATATACTTAGTGGAAACGAGTTGTCATTATCTTATCTCTCCTAACCTGGACAACAGAAGGGCTACAGATAACTCTGATCTGACCGTCCAGATGTCCACTGCTCATCTGGGGTTGTGGATACATGAGTGTGTACCGCAGGAAACAGCGAACTACACAAGGTGTTAGACAACTTGGATGGATCCGACAAAGATGTGTTCTAATTTCTGTCGTTGACTGGGTACTCATTTAATGAGTACGTAACTTTTGGTAGATTTGCCTACGAGGTTGCCTGTTTCTCATCCCTCGAATGCGTGAATGACATTGAGGAAGATGAGATCCACTCATTTATACGAACACCACTTTGCAAATAAAATGAAGTCATATTTCCAATGGAAACTAACAATGATTTTTCTCCAAATGAATAAATGCTTTTAAGAAAGCTCAGTCAAATTTTTAAGTAATAGGCCAATTAATCAATAAATTGTGCTGGTCACGTGATGGAAAAAGTAAAATAGTACTAACAAGCCTTACATCCTTTTCAATTATCAGGTCAAAGAAATAATCGTGTATAATTAAAACATAAGCAAAAGTATTAGTGCCTTCTACCAATGATTCCACAGACTTCAGACAACCGGGTTTTGTGTCCCTATATGGTGGTCTTTGAGCGTAACAATAATGCAATGCTAAATACGCATACTCACCGGGACTCGGAGTGCTGTCACAATACTGACCGGTTTTGTTGCGCTGATAGAAACCTTAGTGAGGTTCGTTTTCGAATCGGTCACTTCAGGAAGGTCCTGCACATCCGAGGAATAGGTGGATTAGTTTACCATTGTGATGTTTTATCAGCATGTTAACATACATATAGGCTTTAAGGGTATTCATTTTGGAAGAACAGATGATAAACTGAGCCTTGCCAAAATCTACGAATAACCCCTACACACAGCCAGCTACATATGTCAGTATAGTTGATTGCAACCCCCTCTTTTGTCCATCGTCTTTTGATGTCGTGTTTGTACTGAGGCATCATTGTTTTACACTATTATAATCACTGATTCTATCAAAAAGCATTCCGTTTGTAAAGCCAACTGACAAATAAACGTATAATTTAAAGAGCCGTCCATTTTCTTACGACAGAAGGGCAACAGGTTGGCCTGGTGCCCAATTCAGCTTAGTCAGTCTAACACAAGTATATATGTATGTACACAGGTCACACGCAAAGTCTTGGACAAACATCCATCTTATTCAACAGTCACTCGAAATACAGTGCTTAATAACCTACTAGCAAAGGTTCGTAGGATAGCGGCAGTCTACAGGCGTACAATTTGCGGTATAACTGGGTTAGTGGGTCAGGACGTTTAGCTATGTTCGTCAGTCAGTCATGTGTAAGGAGTGGAAACCTACTGAAATCATTCTGAGGTAACGAATGTTAATATTTTAACAACCAAACCCGAGTAATAAATTGCTCACCACCTCACCTCAAATGAACAGAGATCTGAGGAGTTGACCTACAGAATGTCAAGAGCAGAGCTGTTAGGACGGTCTGATCCTCAGCATGGTCCTCAAGGGGATTTCAGCCTTTTAAGACAACAGAGAGATTTTGAAGACCAAGCAATCCAAAAATCTCAAACAATCTACCAAAGCATTATTTGCACACACACACCTTGCGTGTAAAAATTGGACAAAGTACAACCTCCAAGATAAACAGTCAATGTCTTCATTTGAAGAGTGGTGGAAATGCCGCAGAATTCTCCCAAAATGCTCGTTCTCGTAGACTCATTTACCTATTACACTCATCTTTTATTTCAAACTGACTGTATGAAGTCATTTTATCTGTTGTTCCCATCCGGATGACATGAACTAACGTTTAAAAGTTTAGATATAAAACAACTGAACAGGACGAATGTTGAATACACTTTGCTCGCATGTAGTCGGAAATGTAGCCGTAGACTAAGGTTGGCGGCCACTAACTGCTCTGTTGTGGAACGTACAACTACTCGGCAGAAAGGTGCAAGTATCTTGATCACTGGTATAGCCCTAATCATTTTGCTAACTTGTGCAGTGTTTTGGCCAGTCTGTCCACTTTCATAATCTGCGTCGATTCAACACAGAACAGAACTGGTCCAAACAATTTTCTGTAAAGCCAGACGAAAGTATTCGACGACAAATATGCCAAAAGAACTGAAGCTAATAAGAACCACATTGAAGACAACGAGATAATCTACGACTTTCATGTGTAAATGTAGCAAACAAGTCCAACGCGGATCGTCTACTGCCCCTAAACGAAGGTAATATCAGTGACCTATTAAGAATACCTCTGACAAGAACACTTGTACACACCTTCAGCGCCGATCAACCAGTTATGGTCTCCTCTACCCTCCCGGTACTGAATCCGTTAGGCAGGACGCTAGTCAAGTTGTGAACCAGATCACGCCACGTACACAGTTTGAGAGCAGCTCATCTACGGGGGCAGTCCAGGGAGATAGTTGCTTGGTCTGTTCAAAGTGAACATTTCAGTGTGAATCAGAAACACGGTTGGGTGTGACCGTATGGCACAATCAAACTAAGTTCAAGAACAGATTACAACTGCTCGACATCTGTTAATTTGCTAATTGACCGATCTCAACAGTATGAGGCAAAGTACCTGCATTGGAATGGAGAGGCGTAGACAATCAAGAAATAATGTCCGCCACACATGTACAAAGAGATGCTTGTGCTTCAAACCGTTTAAACTGCTAAAGACCATGGTAATCCTTATGGGTTGAGTGAGTGGGTTTTTGTCCACCTGTTTTACAAGGTTTCCTTCCTTTCTTATACAATTGCTAACCACTGTGATGGGTCCTTAATGAGGGGTATAAACAGACGTTGAAAGATATATCGCAATGTCTAAAATTTACAACTTTGTTTTTGACATGCAACGACACCTTTCTTTCTTACGTTATTCTCCTCTTCCGTCAATATTTTCTAGGAAACCCACGAAGGTGTACAAAGTTCGAAGTACAGGTATGCATGTGTTTTCGACTTACAGTGTCTTTCATTGTTTTCCCAGTTCATTACTACTCTTCTTAATCGACTCTAGTCAGCTTTATCGGTTCGGTCAAAAGATACCACAAGTTCTAATCTATACTCAATCACCTCCGACTGCTAGCTTTGAGTCGTTTAGCATCATCTGATCAAAAACGGCAATCAAATAAGTGTAACTTAGTTCATCTCAAAACTGTGAAAGTGTCTTCACGAATTAGATCCTTGTAATCTAATCAGTGAAACGGTGTGGCTGACCCTGTATGATACGGACGTATAACTGATAGTAAGTATGTTTTACTACTTTTTGCAACATGCTTCAATTTTTGTAACTTCCTGCAAAACACCAACCTTCAGTAAGACTGTCTAGCTTAATTGAGAAAGTGGAGAATTCTGTAACCTTATATACCGACCCGCCGTTGCAGTGATTCACAAATCGTTGGGTTGTACAGAAATCACTAACAGGTACTGACCAAACTGTAATTGTACAAACTGATTTTTATCAGTTGTGAGCAGCATGTCAGGTTGGTTTAAATTAGTAGTTATTACACCAGGCTTTCATCGAAGTCAGACCATTGAGAGAAACTTTTTTGTGTCCTAACACTATATGCTCTACCGGCTGAGACAATAATTAACGAGGAGCAGTGATATCTGTGAATTAATCAAAATAACTTTTCTGTTACACATGCCGGAGTACCTCTATTTCTGTCACTTCGTCAGCTTGACCGCACTTGACTTACCATTGAAAGTGCTAGAGTGTCTTCCGTGAAATTTTCTGCAACAACGTACTCCACTTCCTGGAACCAAATTGAGATGACAAAACAGAGACGTACAAAGCTCTTCATAAACAAAAAATGGACCAGTCTAAGATCTACTGTTCAGATCTATTTATTCTGAAGTTTCGTTAGAAACACTAAGATGAAAAAGGATCGAGCAAAGAGTATGATGCAGAAGAATAGAATATTACGGTTAAACCATCCGAGTTTATTTATTAAGAACGCATTGGAGCGACCAAAGTGTTAAATGCCGTGATGCCAGCGTAACACCTCGAATACACGAAATGTCCTCGCGAATTTTTCAGTTAACTCATTGTGTCCCAGTTCATTTTTTGTCCCGTACCTTACCTTATAAAGAATACATGGTGAATGTATTGGGCAACAATAAAGTTTGACTACAACGCTTGTGACCTGGATTACACAAGCCTTCAGAAGTTAGGGGTTAGAGCGAAAAATCAATCTGACCGCAATCCCCAACTTGCACTGGACTTTATAAAATTTATGCACCAGGCGTTCAGTTCCTAATTAAGCAACATTTATTTAGCCCTCACAACCGCTTGGAAGAAATCTTCAGCTCAATTAAAACTTATTTCATACGCGTGGCCTTCCACGAACGATAAGCCATTAATTCCAACAAAACATTTGAACCAGATGAGTTACCCAGTTTTGTATTGAATCGCCTATCAAAATTGTCAGACGTTTCAGTTGAGAAACGATTATTTCTCAGTAACATTCTATTTTTACTACCAACATTTCAGACTCACTTTAGTTATCTCACGTTCCGGAGGTTCAACACCCACCTCTTCTGGGTCTGTAAATGTCAATTAAAATTGTTACAAGCAAAGTATATACAAGTTTACCGGCAGTTTAACTATTTCTTGTGGTACAAGTGTGTATAAAGCAATGTTTTCGACTCCCAGATGAGGCTGACAGTGTGATGTTCACTTCAATGGTTAAACGTGTAACAGGATTTTCACTTATGCCCTCAATTCAATAGTCTGCGAAATATGAATCAACTTTGTCTGATCTATCATCATTCTTATCAGATCACTTTGTTTTAAATTCAGGTGTGTGTATGTTCGTGCTGAGTATTGTGTAAGGTGATTAGTGAACTGAGTGAGCATCATTTTGAAGGGTTGCACATTTTTGTTGTTTAAACAGTGTAACAGCCGTTATTTTCTAGTTGGCACAATACAATCTCTCCGGCAACAAGAATGACACTCTTCCGACAGTGTACCAGCCAATCAAGCACATAATTTGGACTTGTGAATGTACAAAACTATCCACTATACCTGGAGAATATCAGTGTACACACCGAACAACTTTCATTTGCAGTCGGTTCTACTTACAACGCAGTGTATTAGCTAAATAACTATACGACTAATTTCACGCATAATAAGGTTTAGTTGTCATTATAGTGTAAAGAGGAAACACGTACTCGTCCACATTTTGATGATGCTTGCTATTTTGTTTGAGAATGGGAATATTCATTTTAAGAGAACAGGAGTTCTGCCGGGCGAACGATGAGGAAAATATGATTTCACATTACTTCAACTGCCATAATTCGACTGATTTCACCACGGCACACTTGCTGTGAGGGATTAACCAAAACGTCTAAACTTATTAGATTCACCAAGTTCACAAAGAGTGTATTTCTTTTTAGTGAAGAAACTTGTTGGTTGCTCGAGTACACCAACGTTAAAAACGTTCCAATGATGCATAAACATTGCAACATAATAGACTGACGGAAACTGTGAGCGTAAGAAAGATTCACAAAAAAGAGCCAGGTGCACATAAATCAACTGCCTTCTCTTATGTTGCCTTCAAAATAGTGCAGAAATACTATATATATAGCCAGATCCAAGTAATTTGTTCACTCTAATTCGCACATCAATTGTCCTGTTTGACAAAACATCCACTGGTTCAGTAGTTCAATCCACTTAGTGCTAGACAAATATGATTTCTGTGTTGTATTGCTGTTCTGAATGTAACAACACCTCTGAGGTAGTGGACCACAGTATGCCGTTAAAACTTCTGTAAGATAGAAAACAAAGCCACCGCACTTTCCACACTAAGTACTCACAAATTAATCAGCTCTCTAACTATCACTGCAGTTTTTCAAGATAAGATTATTTTACTTTTCCGTTTTTTCCTTGTGCAAAAGATTTTTCAGTAATTACCACCCTTTTTGAATATGAATACACTATTGTTGCTGTTAAGTTGTATGTTCTCAAAAGTTGTGCTCAAGGTTCACTTTTACAAAATGGAATAAGATAAACAGAAAAGCAGCCTCTTCGGCTAACGACGACCCTACCCAAACATGTAGTCACGTCTTTTGCCATTTGCAATTAGGAAGTATCAGTGAGTATTTTTTCCTACGGAACTTCTGTAGCCGTTAGAGAAACCTTTACACTAACTTTTATATATCTTAAGTAGTACGAAATTTTACTTCCAAGAGATCTCTCCTGGTCACAACCTGCGAATGATGTCTCCACAGTAGCCGAATATGTGTATTTTCTGTTGGCTGCGGAAAATGATTAGAACTCTCCCATATTCACAGGTCGTGGGCAATCCATTAGCTGCGCTTATATTCCCTGGATTTGCACATTTTATTTGCTTAGCTCATTAGTTACTCGATTTTAGACGGAACGTCTTTAAGCTTGCTCGTTGACAGTATTGTTTCTAGTCATTTTCATATCCGTGATAAATTTGTCAACAGGCTTCGACGTGCTCACCACATACGTGTATGTCATGGTAACATCAGATGATGTTTGACTTCTTTGAGAGCACTTATTCTCACAGAGCTTCAATACATGTTTGCTGACAAGTTATGTTTGCGGCAAACATGAAACAATGGCAGATCAAGAAAAACTTGACAGTTCTCGGTTTCTACTCTACAATGTGCGCTTATGGTTTGACAATTGTGTTACTACTAAATATTTCACATGACCACTCTGATCACTGACTGAATATCATCCGGTTACAGTGAATAACGCGACGCATTATCAGTATGATTACTATCATTATTGTTGTTATTGGTTTTGACTGGCAGGAGAAATTAACAGAGAAGACTGCCCTGATGAACATAACTTCAATCTTAGCGCACAAAATGAATGTGGCAGGCAACTAACACCTGATAACCTGACTATAAGTGTTAGAAATGACATTCTGAGTAGATCTCACTTGCAGACAGTGGTTCACTACATCAAGACGGCAAGAAGACATACATTGCGAGATGCAGTATATTTTGTTTATTCCCATCAGTCGATTACATAAAATATTCGGTTGTACAGGCTTAGTGTATGAGGATAAAACAAATACTGGCATCTCGTAGTGTATCTTCTTGCAATCCTAATGAACTGAATAAATGAAACTCCATGTTTCAAAATGGTTAAGTAGTTTAGCTCGTTCAACAGTAATACAGGTATGGCTCTGGAATGCACTGAGTGCTTGATTCTCGCTAATGTTGTGCAAAACACGTTTGTTTAATGCCATCTCAATATGATGTAGTTTTCAATCTTTTAATCAATACCGTGGCGATTTGTACCTTTGAACGATCAAAATCGTGTGGGCTCATTGTTTTAATTCCCTTATTTTCTAAGACAGTTGTGTTGAAGCTGTGAGGTTCTGCTGAGTTCGTCGGGTTGTGATCCGCTGACAGTGTACAATTATACATTCGGTAAGGTTATGTACAGCTCGATGAGTGTTTAGCTTTTCTGTCCTGGTTTTTTGCAGGGCTCTACTGGTCAGCTTAGTACACCAGCTCGATCACCTCGCCAATCGTATGTAAAACGATCGGGTTATCGTACGCGGTGGAGCGTACAAGAGATAACAGTAATGAGACTCAGAGTACAGCAAACGATATTTACAATTATTCATTTACAAGCGTGATTTGTCGGAAACAACAGACCATCAGAAAAATCTACAAAACATATCGGCTGAACAGTAAATATTCACAGCTTTAGAAGAACACTACCGACAAGGGTTATCACAAAAATTACATGATCATAAATAGCGAGAAGATTATTGCGATGTTAGTGGTAGTACAGATGTTTGGAATTAAGCAAGTAGTACTCAGGACAAATCATCGTTCAGTTCTTATGTACAACAGAAGTTGTTATAATCAACATTTCTCTTATTAAATCGACTACATTCGCCCATACAGTCTGCGAGATATGTTTGTGTAGGAATCGCAATGCAAGCTTTGTGAAAAGTTGACAGTTTTTTAATGAGTTTGGACAGAGAGTAAATGAAGGCTCGATCAATAATAGTATGTATACATGATTTGATACTAAGTAGTTAGACGCAGTTTGCGTTGATTAACTGGCCAAACATGAAGTGTCTGTCTGGATGGATGTCAATTATCTTTCGATCGTCACATTGATCAACAAGTCCCTCATGAGACCGCTAAAGTAACAACAGCAGTCAATATGATTTTGCTTTGGAAACGTTACTGTTTTAATCTTCCATACCCTCTAGTGAAGCGTACTGTACTCATTGCATAAAGATGAACCACTCAGTAGTGTATTCTTGTTGTCATTGCTGCTATGGATTTAACATTCTCAACATAAACGCGGTAATGCCCACAACTCTGTAGTTCCATAGAGTTTTCGGAATTATAGTCAGTTTTCTAGTGGTGTTTCTACAATATCGCCTAATTATGGATAAGATACAAATGGAACTCACTCACAAGGCACTAGACAGAGCAGGGCGTAAAACCCACACACACATATCAGAATACCAGGGACGATGAACGACCAACCCCAGACAGTGTCCACAAATGCACCTGCGATAACCGACCCGACTATGTTGCCAGTACTGCCATGCGTGTTCCATACACCAAACAGCAATCCACGTCTATGGAAAAGGAAGGAAGGGGCAAGAAATAGTGAACCGTGACGCATTTATTGTATTGTAATCGGGCGTCTGACTAACTATTAGATTGCAAAAGATAGCTAACTACAGGAAATCCGGGTACTGACAAGATTAAAACGACCCACAGGAGTTACACGTACAAATGCAAGAGGCGTTCCACGAGGTGGTCTGTGAAATTACTCAGGGAGCTCAGAAACCGTTTACAGGAACTCACTTACTCCCATCACTCAACTACTTATCGGTAGTACAAGTTAACGGCTCACCAGTGGCGTTCGTAAAACCCACCTTCAACTGCTTGATAGATTCACTCTGGGTAGCCAATCACCTCGATCCTTTGGTCGATTCCACATGAGACAGAAGGTTGGAAGAATCGCCGAGAAGCTATCCGAAATGGCGATGGGTCGCAGCCAATGGCGTACCTGTATCCATATCATTTCTAGTTCTTCCGCTTAGTCTTCTTTTAATAATGTTCAACCATCTTAGTAACGTTTTCTCCCAGAATATTCCAAGTCACTGTTGAGGTGAGCGGCGGCCCGAGCCACAGTACCTTTTGGTCAGGCTCACGACTGCTATGATGACGATGATGAATATGAAATTATTGGGCCCTCGGTGTGACTATGTAGATCGCATGTTGCGTTTGGACATACTGTTTTTCTGATTTGTTCGAAGCTAGCCAAAGCCCAGAATTTTCGCAATGGGTCCATTGCCAAATTATCACATCTGCTACGCTACTTAATAGCATGACGATACACATTTGCTTGTTCCTGTGAAACTAGTTACGTGGTTCGCACGACCAGACAGTTATCTGTACATATCCGTAGGCATCATTCAGCCTAGATCAATAAAGAAGTCAAAACAACAATTGCCAGCGCAACTGTGGCACATCTCGCTGATTCGCGTCATATCGTCGACCCGGCCTCTTCTTTTCCTCCCAGTAACAGGATCGAAGGTGATCAATCTAAAGCCATGAGATGATGAATTTTGGTCACAGTTGACATCATTGATCGAGCAATCCGCCCTTGTGCGCACAGGAACGTTTCGTTCAGACGCTTCACTCACATCATGACCGATCAAACCGCCACGGTTTTATTTGTGTCATAATTGTGACCCAATTTTATCAAAACATTGTCAACATATTTACCTATGAAATAGCTGATCACATTTGAACTTGTCACTTGGTTTGTTCGTTTCGTTCTGGCAATACTGTTCCATATGAACGTTGTGTATTTAGGTTGATGATGGTCAGATTAAATCGAGCTGGTTCGTCACACTGTGTTTCTGAGGTCAGTTTCTGATTAGTCGCGAGGTCATGAGGGTCAACCGATTCACATAGGTTAATTATCTACACAGCTAGCATATTGACTGCTTCGATGAGTCAGCAACAACAAATTTATTATACTGAGAGTTAGATGGCACCGAAGAACATGGCACCTGAATGGTATAAAACCATATTGTTCAAATCAAAACAGGCACCAATAATAATAACATGGAAGAACTTACTGAAGATTAACGTGAATGTTGTAATATGGACAGGCACGCATTTTGATGTTGCTAGTGAAAAGTAAAGACAACATCTACAACAACCTTGCATATGTCTATTGCAGCCCTCAGCAGATTGTCATTGGTATGCCGCATAAGGTTTGCAAACTTTCGACAGCTGCTCTTATTGAGACTACAGTTAACGATCCCTATCATTCAGTAGATAGGGGGAGTTTTTAAGTTATGGTTCCAAAGGCGTGCACAAGTTTTCGTCTACCCAATTCATATCGAGTCAGATGGAATTTCTCCTACATGATGAACTGATGCACAGAATTCCGTTGAGAATACCAATAAATTGTGTACACGGATTCAGTTCGAACATACGGGTGTCAGATAAACCTGCAGGCAGCGACTTGTGTGTAGAACTGGTGAATGCTTATGGAAAAATGTTATCAACGCCCATATCTAAGCAGTGCATTCTGAAGCCTACGCCATAACAGAAATCGACAGAAGTGTAGAATTCAGTAATTCTGAAGTTAGATAACAGGTTTTGTGTTGTTATAATGAAAGAAAAAAAGTGTTTCAGAAGAACAAGCTTTTTGGAAGACCAGCAAAATTTCGAATTAAACAAAACATCCAAAAATAACATATTCATACGATGACATGTAGCAGTAACATAACATGTAGTGTTACCGTAGGGAAAACACTTGTCCGAACTTAACTGTAGACATCTAATGCTAACAGATAAGGAAAACAGCAGAAGGACATGCACACCAAAAATACAAAAGGAAAATTTAACGTTAAGTCCAACGTTGTACATTAACAATTCTGGTTGTTGTAAACTTGCCTGTCGACCGATGGACATTTTTAATTCCGTTTGCAAAAGTCTTAGTCTACATTGCCTATGAGACTCCAGTGAACTTGGATAGACCAGAGAATACGTTTTTGAATGAGTAGATAATGCAATCCGCGAAAGATGGTAATCGTTTTACAAATGCCCTCTCAGAACGATGGTTGAATCTTGCGATCTTAATTCCAATCAGAATTCCAATATACGGGTTACAATCGAATATCTTGAAGAACATGTTTTATTATATACAGAAATTATTCGAATCAATTTTAAAGGTCATGCATATAAACACATATGTGGTTATGCGTTATCCGGTAGACCCAACAATGTGGCGCATCATCTCAGGACTTGCTGAATGATAATAACGCCAACGCCTTATTGAACAAAATGCACGGAGAATACTTATCAACCTTTCACCTATTTCCCATTTTGAGTCAGCTTCTTTAACCAGCTTGACAACAATCACACCTAACGTAACTATATCTCATGAACCCAAATTCTACAGTGGCTCAGCTTCGTCGACTATACATATTGTGATGGATGACCAAGTTTGAAACGCGCTCATTTCAACGTTCAGTGGAATATCTGGACACGATGGTGAGATACGGTCAAAGCACATAACGAGTGGATTTCAGACAACAACAGCGACCAGAAGATACCGCTCGACGAAATCCGCTCAATGGGCAAGAAATGGCAGATCACGAGAGAAGGCGTCAGCCACACGCACAAAACTAGGCAGAAGTGTATGTGACGTCTAAGTAGAAACCGCCGGTGCGTTGTGAACTGCAATTCCGGTTCATAAACGCAAGTACGAGTTCATGACGGGAAAGTGAGTTGAACAACGAAATCGTATTTCACTACTGAATTGTGTTGTTTTTGTTTGACATAATTTTCTATAGCCTTCTGAGCGTTAATTCTGCAATCAGTCTAAACAACTAACATAGTGTCTGCTGTAAAGTTAGTGTTATCTTTAATCGTTAGATGTACATATTCCACATCGAATTTTCCCGTTCCAGTATAAAATTGCAGAAAAGTGTGAAAACCGTGAAATGTGAATTGCTTCGTGTGGGCCTTTGGTCGAGCCTCTGGTCCATTCCTCTTCTAACGTCTTTTGCAAGCAGACAAGAAACATAGAACCTCAAAACTTCAAGGGAGGAATTTTCTGTAATTTACGAACAATTCATACTTTGATTGTTTTCCATATCTTACTTCATTCTTATACTTCCTGAAGTTTCTTCCATCTTTTTTCTGCACACTCGCATAAGTGGCATTAACATCGCTCTGAGTGCGCTAAGTTGATGAATGGCAATCATTTCCCTAGTTTATTTTTATAAAGTTTAATGATAAATCAACCATAAGTGCCACAGGAAGTCTATGTACACCAACAGAATCGATTTTTCATCGTTAATGGTTGTATAATTTAGATATAGATGTATACACATGACAATACGTAGTAAGCACTTGCAAAAATGCGGCTGAATATGACGGTACACATATACGATCGTAGTTCCTTATAACAGGAAGAAAGGTCCTTGCTTATCCGTTCTTGCCTCTATGGTGGTCGTTAAAAAATCATGTTGTGCAGGTTGTGAGCGCAAAGAAAAGACGAGTGGAAATAAGTGAAAAAGAAACGTCAATGAAACCGTTGGCTGCAATCGATTCGGCAACACACTGAAAAACACTGGGTCAACATTCCGTCAGACACGCGCATTTAACGACCTATGGGACTGCGCTGGGATGATGAATAGGGAACTTGTAGTGCAAACTGTCTCTCACGTATGTACCGATCGAGTAATATTTAAAAACTCCCAACAGATTTAGCCTTGATAACAGAGCTGTGCAGTACATTCCGGTGTGTATGGATCTTAACTGTGAAGCGGTTCTGTCTGCAAAGTAATCGGTCTATTCCATAAGTCAGTTTTAGCCAGTGAACCCATAATCGTTCATATTTGTTTGGTGGGACGTGTGCTAGCGGATGACCTGGGGGTGGACAGTATTTTGAAAGTAAGAATTAAGTCCCTCACAAGATGTCTGTAATTCATTCGGAACTGATAAAATTGTGTCTGTCTATTTGGGTAAGCGATTTTTCTGAACCTGGTAATACTTCTAGTTGCTTGTCTCTGAGCACTTTCGATAAGTGACAAATCTTTTTTGGGAAAAGGACAATAGGTTTGTGTGTTAGCTTCCAGATGTGGACGGATTATGAAGACGAACACAGTATGAAACACCTCAGGGTGGAAGGTTCCCAAAGTTCTTCCTAAGAGGTTCACGGTTATTTTTGTCTTTTAAGCCATGGCAGTACAATTTATAATCAGAGTCCAACGGTGTGCCTCTATTATCCCTAGATCCCGTTTGCATATGGACATGAGTAGCTTTGTATCGCCAAGGTAGTAGTCAGCATAAGTTTGGTGAAATATATGCATAATTTTACGTTTGCCGACCTTGAACGCCAAGTTCGGGCACTCTAGAACTCGCCAGAGGCAAGGAGAGACATTGCTGACTAGACTATGCTGAATATTTCAAGAGCAAAAGGAATGGATAACAGAAGTCCTAAGATGGATCATTACGGGAGGCCGCTGTTAACTGGGAACTACTCTGACAGTTGTCTGTTCGCTTTGACGATGAATATGTGTTCAATCAGATAATCCACTAGCTATGTGAGTAGGCATCTATTGAGACCATAGCTAATCAATTTCTGAAGTAATATGAAATAATCAACCTCGTCGAAGACTTTGAAAAGGATAAACTACGTCTATGGCCATCCTGCTTCTGTAGCCTTCGTCCAAACAATCGGAGGAAACAACAGATTCGTGATGCACGGGTTTCCGTTAACGAAGACATGTTGCTCCATGATGATGAGTTGCAGGTCTTCACCCTTAGTTCAGAAAGCGCCAATGAGCAAAGTCTGCATTAGGCTGGAGACCACTGAAGGCAACGCTATTCGTCGATAGTGTTTTGGTTCATCTCTGCATCCAACTTTGAAGACAGGTGTGACTGTGAACTGCTTCCAGGTTTCCAGTGGAAGGTCATTCGACGAGTAACGATTGAAAAATACTGTATGCTGTTCTGTCAATTCGGTGGCTTATCTCTCTAAGACGACATGAGATATCGAGTCTGAAATGAGTAGTTTTTAGGTTATTTAGATCTCTATCCCGATTGTGACATGTGACACTGACGTATGGGATAATTAATCTTAATTTGCTATGTGGGCAAAAGTCACAACTTACCGCTCTATTCTATTCTGGTTTGACAGTGTTAACAATTTGTTGTATTTCTTGGTGAAATGAATAGGGAAGTGGGGATGTTGTCAGCAAGCCCTTGGTCTTTGTAGCGTTTATCCCGACTTAAATAGAAAATGGAGGGAAATGTGTTTGCTTTAATCCCCGCCAATGCGACGGCGACTCATCTTACCGTTCTGGTGATTCCAACAAAAAAAACAATTTCCTTTAAATTTTCACACTATTCAAACGCAAGCAGTAGGCAACGATATTTTTAAAAACACATGCATGGTATACATTCAAATATTTAGCGTCTATTATCCTTATATACGCTAAACTTTAGTTGACTGACATGAAAAGAAACACGGAACAAACGTTCTACTTCCAGTAAATTTATGCATTCACTTCTAAGACATTGAATTAGTTACATTTTGAACGACTGAAAAGCCCCGCAGAAATCATGAAAAACAGAGTTTCAGCGAACAATATTTCCCATAAATCTTTCTTTTTGAATGGTAAATCTATATATTATTAAACGGTGACTATAAGGTTATTTATTGAACATTGTGGATAAATGATTAACAGTACTTCACTGTGGTTGAAGAACACAACCGCAGTTTGGCATCGGTAGTCAATGTCAATCGGGCTGGGTCATTTTGATGGGAACAAAGTGTTAACTGTGTTGGGTGACCCTATTTGAAGGTTTTGAGGTAAAGTACAGCTTTTTAATAAACACAATACAACAACAACATAATAGTCAGGAAACGGCGTGACACAGTTTATAAGTTAAACTGAACTAATACACCTTCGTGTTGAAAGTTTGTCTGTAATTGATCGAGTAATCATGGTTTCATAACTATAGTAAGCAACCAAAAGTGGACGTTCCATTTGTTGTTCGCTCCTGACTTAGATTATAGGGAGCAGTCTGAATAACTAAAAGGAAACTTAAAAATAATGTAACAAACAGATCAGTTATTGATTAGGCAAGTAGTTATGTGTAAGGTAGTATTACATAAAGTTGTAGACTTCCGCCTAACTGAAGATAGAGAAAAATTAAGAAGAAACGTTTATTAAATACTGTCAGTTGTTTATTCATACGCGTTTCATTGCGGAGTTGATGGTTTTAGGGTTTCTTTTGTATTACGGTCTTAACCAATGTTTTCTTTATATGAGTTATTTCCTTCCGTTATGAGAGTTCAAATTGTGGAGGAGCAGTGTTGCTGTGAGGGGACCAACAAACGTACACTGAAAGGGGGGATTTGTTAACCATAGAAACTTAAGATTGTTACTTGATAACCTTTGTTTTGCCGATATAAACTCGAAAAATGAGCATTCCGGAAGACCCACAACAAGCTTAGTAAACGAGTGACAGGCGGTGTCATTTACTTCTGCTTGTTTCTTAGGGGATTCAGTTAGAACTGTTCTTATCTCTCCAGTGCGAGAAAAAGGGTTGAAGCACATTCGATGGGTTCGTGTCACACGAATTAATGGGCCATTCAGAAGCTTATAAACTTAGGGGTATTTTCTTCGTTGGTCATTCAGAATAGCATACACTGGATCATAGACTAAATCTTAACACACAACGAAAAGTGTGGTAACAGGAACGTAACTGGCCACGTTTCGCATTTCAACTAACCACCAAGCAATTCACCTGAATGCCGTATAAACTCGTAAAATGGTTGTATGAACCCGTCAAGCATGGTTTGTTGGTGGTGTAGGAAACCTAATGTTTTGCACCAACATTTTATTGAAAAGCAGTCAATACTGCTTCATGCTCATAAACCGCATACATAATACATATTTAATGCAGCCATTCCGAAAGTAATCAATCTGAACTACAAACTATTGTTGGGGTCATTTTATTCACCAAGCCATTATTTGTCTATTGTTTATCGCCTAGAAGTGATTGCGCCAGACAACACTTTTTAAAACCGTATTCTAACGATTAAAGAACTGCGGTAAGATTTATCAAAAGGCACTTCATTTAGTGGCAGTTGCTAACGTACAAAGCTGTAGCTAATAAGTGGGTAGAAACTTTTGTAGCGCTCAGTCCACGCAGACCATATACACACATTCACAAATCTGGACGAAACCATTAGTCAGTCACGTAAACAGCTGTTATTGGTCATTCTCAACAGACTTCTACAATTGCACAGAGTATGTTCAAATTATACATAAAAATCAGAACAACTCAGATGTGAGACGAATCATAATCTATTGGGGCTGAATGAGAATGTTGGTCAGTAGAAGAGTGTCCTACTTGTATGCCACAGGAGTGCCCATCTTGGGACACGGGTCGTCTTATCGTTCAGTATCTGCCCGGTACTGGTGCCACACCATAAAGGTAGCTTGCCTTGGGTTTCTTCGTCTCTTTGTGTTTATTCTCTCACCTGTTGTTGTCAGGCCCGTTACACTGAGAGAACCACAAGACAGCTATCGGGAAGGATTCGCGAACAGCTCTTCGAAGTGGCTCTGTAACGGTTAAAGGAAACACATTTCTACCCCATTTGGTATCGAATAAATTAACACCACCCCTCAAACAGAGCCGGATGAAGCGTTCGTAGTCATTTACAAGATTAATCAAGCCCATTCCAGACTGCAACTTTTACTAGTGGTCGAGAAAACGGCCGTTAGATTCTACAGCCTCGGTCTGTGTGCTTAAAATCAGTACGTACAAAACCATTTACTTCTTTTAGCCAGTTATGTCACAGCAACTTGGAACCCGAACAAGCGTGAATCACTTAACACCGACGAACACCTATTTCTTGATCGGCACTTGTGACATTCACACACTCACCAACACTCTCACTCTGTGCCAGTAGACTGTGATCCGCCCACGTCTGTGGGTTTAGTGGCCTATTTGACTTGTTCCGAACTTCCTATATAATTCGCATATACCCTGTGTAATGATAAAATCCTGATGAATATCATCGAATTCAGGTGTTTGCATGATTGACTTCTTATTACAAGTTATGACCAGTTGATATCGAGTAGTCGATTCGGACCTGAGATGGAAAAGTCACGGCACTCGTCGTCGACTCACAACATTTGTATGAACGTTTACTTATCTCTCGTTGTCGATCGGATAGATGAACTCTGCTAAATACATTATCTTATTCCTTAGGTGCTCGAATTTCATATGAATCCGCCTGGTGGATGACAACTTCGCACGAATGTATGCCATATCCAGAACAGGGCATAAAGTTTTCAAGAGAATGACTATGTCATCAGTATGAATTTGTCCTGAAACTATAGAGTCGTACTGTTTGAGCAGTGGGATAAACGAATGGTGGAATGATCGAGAAGTACCCATTAAAACCTTCCAGTTAACTAGAAGGGTGCTGAGACGTCCGTGCGCCAGTTGAGTCCATTACCAACGCGTTTCCACATGTGCAATGTCTCCCCCAACTTCATGTTGTCAAAGTTTAACACACCAGTCCGTTTATCGCATCCCAACCGATCGCCAACTTTTGGAGTCAGAAGGCTAGCCTTCCAAGTTTGGCAAACGTGTGCTGAGTCGAATGTACTGATAACCGATCGAAAGAGAGAATTTTGGAAAAGGTAACGTAATCTATGGATATCTGGGAGTAGTTAACAGTAACAGTAACAAATCGTTCAAGTTACTTTGACAAAGTGAATCTTCAATCAGTACTCAAGTGCAAATAAACCACCAGGTTACAATTGTATGCCACGCCTTTATCGTGTAAATTCTGAACCAGTCAGTTGATTCTAATTGGCCCCGGCTACGTACTTTGCACAAAACTATAATTTGTTTGCTAGTCGGATGAAATTAAGCGAAGCCGTAGACGATTATCTCGACCGCACTGAATGCTTCTTTTAAAAAATAGCACTTCCTTATATGCAAAAGCCCCACAAATTCATGAGGTGCATGCAGACAACAGTAAAATAGATAGTCACAGAACACTTGAAAAAAAACTGCACCTGGATGAGAGAAAAATGGAAAAATTGTCCCTTTACTTAAGTTATCTATAGTACTCAGAAAACTCGGCCAAACGTTGGCACAAATATTTTTATCGCTCATTAATCACTGCGGTAACTTTGCACTAGAAGATGAATTCCGTAAAACTGTTTTGCTCTTTCCAGTTGTATTGGCTTATTTAACTAAAATAAACGTGACTACTAATGATAATACAGCTTGCTAGGCTTCGGAAATGAACGTTATATGTGGCCTGACGATCCATCACGTTCTGTCATCTTTTTCAAGCAAAGTGATCATCATATCATAGTTAATCTGTTCATATGTTATTAAAGAAAGGAGAAAATTCTTCGTTTGTGTGATCCTGTCTGTGTCGGTAATCGAAAAATGATATTGAACAGTTGATGGGTGTAAAAAAGTGAACAGCAGTGAATGAAAGGAAACTTCAGTAAAATTGTTGACACACAGTCGTAGCTATCTTTAGCCTGCTGATTTAGATGGTCTACGTCTTATTGCGAATAATGTTGGTTATAAGCCGAAGAAAATCGGAAGGCAACGAAACAAATCATAGTTGTTTATGAGAGTTTTGCTAATACAATATCAATAATACAAGTAGTAAGCAAAAAAGGTATTTGACTTCCCTGGAACGATAACTAAGTCATAACAATTTGTGATGGTATATTACGTGCAGGCGGCCAGAGAAAATACTTAGAAATTCACCAGAACACTAGTATGGGATGTTGGAAATAAAATGTGTACACGAAATACTTTTTTGCAAACACAGCTAAATATCATCGAATAGTGGATAGACCAGTGATTAGTAAGTGCACGATAACTTTCAATGAAAACTGATGTGTGGACGTCACGAGGTATAACGGAAAGTTGAATAGAAGAAAGGGGACAACGGATATTTAGATTTTACAAGCGTTAAGATGTCAGATTACTTATGAAGAAGTCACTTTTTCCCTGAAATGACCGTGCCAAACTCAATCACCTCTTGGGATTGTAAGCGTTTGATTGCCAGTGTTTTCACATCACTACTCAGGTAGTTTGTTTTGAATGCTCGGGCGGGGACATTCCCGTTAAGAATTTGAGGCAGCGATAGGCAAAAGATTTAAAATTGTAAACATAAATGCATGTGATGAGAGAGGCAGATGTGTGGCGAATAAAAATCGGGATATATAAAGTCACTTGTGTGAATTGGGCTATGTGTAATCAAAAAGTACAATACTCAGCCAATAGGCAACAATAAATTATTGTCAGCTGCTTAGTTTCTCGGTGGATCATACTTCATTATCAGTGCAATCATCACCATTATCAAGGACGGATAAACATCAGTGATTCACACGGATGCTTAACTGTCATATAACCATGAAGAAGAAAGTAAACCCTGTTACAGGAAGAGAGGAGAAAAAAGAAAGGGAGGAGAGGGTACCAAACCACTAAAAATAGGCGAATCCCTAATCAGACAATTAATATCAAGGTGCCTATACCTTGTAAACAATCAAGCGAACTATAAGTGAAAGCAAGGCATCATCAGCAAGACAGCGTCCATACGGCTTTCATTGCCTCGCGTCATTCATTGCACTCATCTCACAGACAACTCAGCCAAACAACGACAACTTTCACACCACTGAGCTCGGTTAGTCGCCATCTCCCCAAACATCTCCAGGCACCGATTTTACAAGTCGCGAGATCTCCAGCCCACGAGACAAACCTGACCTGCAATGATCAACCCCTTCTCAAACGACTGATCTTCTCCACTCCATGTCATCATCCGTGCACCTCGCACCTTGCGCCAATCGGCCGCAGCGTTGATAAACTGTGCTCGGTGTGGTAGACGATTAGCTGACATCATTATTGCATAGCAAATATAGGGATTGAATAAACAACTTTTTGACAGTCACTACCAGATACCCGATTCTCAACCTCCTCGTTGCTTACTCCCTGGTGCCATTCAATACGGGCAATTGAATGCAGACATCGGTGGTCAAACACCTGAAGACGGTTCACGTCCTCTACACTGAACGGCCAGGTTTCGCTGCCATAATCTAATACAGCCCTCACTGTTGTCTGATATACGCCACCTTCAAACATCAGTGAGATATATATCTGTCATCATAGGTAACCCAGATTAGCCAGCACCGTCCTAGCCTTGGAGATAACTGATTCTATTTCATTCCTTACGCCTAAATCGCCGATGATACAACGTCTCAGATATACAAACCGGTTAACAACCACCAGCACTTTATTATGTAAATTTAAAACTACGTAATCACAGCAATCTTGCAGAATCGCTTTGCATTTTGAGGCTGCAAAACGCCTTTCGAAGTATACAGCGGAACGCAAAACACTGTCTAATACTGTTTGTGCTGTTGGGAAATCATCAAAGAGCAACACACTATCGTCGGGGTAATCAAGATCAGTCAGTCTTCCACCAGGTAGGTCTACGACGGCATCTTTTGAATACTGCAAACAGTCATCCATTATTTCGTCTATGACGAAGTTAAATAAAAAATGGTGAAAAAGGACAGCCTTGACGAATGCCGCTCCTGGTGATGAAACTGTCAGAAAGTTCACCGTAAACCTTAACCTGGGCTGAACTATGGGAATGGAGCGCCGACAGTATGTTCACATACTTAGTCAGTACACTCTTACGTTTAAGCGACTCTGAAAGTATAGATCGGTTTACCGAATCGAACGCACCTTACTAGTCGAGAAATACGGCAATTATTGATCTCCGGTACACATGAAGCTGCTCCAAAACTTGACGGAGGGTAAAAATGTGATCTGTTCATCGCCGTCCAGGGCATAAACCTGTCTGTTCTTCTCTAATGTTTGCTTCCCAAGCTGCAGTGGATCGACGGAGTATAATTGGTGCTAGAACCCTATAAATGATTGCAGTTAAACTAATTCTCTTCTGGATTTTCCTAGAGCTCCTGATACCTTTCATGAATATAGGAACTATTACTGTGCGACCCCAACACGAAGAAGTGCTTTTTGCCATCCACGCAAGTCGAAAAATTTGAGCCAAAGCCAATAGTAACACATCCTCACCTTCGTCGAAAAGTGTCAGCACGAAATCACCTGGACCAGCAGCTCTAGTACGATTAAGAACCGGAAGGCAATTGCTAACCTCATTTCCAGCGGGTGGTTCCAAATCTAACGACCAGGGTGCTACATCACAAGTTTGTGGCGGCAACCCAGTAGAAGCAGAAGACCAGGTAAATTACCCCTCAAAGTGTTTCACCGAACGCTCTAACATTCTGGTCTTATGATGGATGAGCGTGCTATCTGTTTCGCTGATAGCCTTGTTGATAGATGGTCGCCTGGAACCAGTGGCATGGACCTGATTAAAGATTTTGTCGGTGGTCCCTGAAGCAAGAGTAGTTTTGATTTCCTTAAATCTTCCACTAACCAAGCCTCAGGATCAACCAAGAATAATCACAACACAAGTAATTCCATAATGCATCCGCCGTCTCACAGTAGAAACCGGGTCGCCCTACCCGCTGCACACAACAAGGGGAATAGGCGAAAACATGCTACTGCTGACCCCTCCATCACTGTCCTATCAAATTTAGCTCTCACGCCCCTCCCGACCTCCATTTCTGATAATTGCTCCACAGCTCTCACAACAGATGTAGCTAACCGTGATAACACTGAGCCGGTAAGTTCCATCTGTTGCCATTCAGCTTCGGGCCTCCCTCGTCCCTTGCTTAGACTCAGAATGCGAATTAATATAGGTGCCTCCAACGTTCGCACTCTAAAACAGATAGGTCGACAGGCCGCTCTCGCACGAACGTTCGACTAGTTTCATGTCGATTTCTGCTATAGTCAACGTTTGGAACTAACAGCACCTGCATTTTCTACCCGATACTGGTTATACACTTCGAGTGACTCCACAACCGCCGTTGCAGGTCAGGCTGGAGTAAGTATAGTTCTCAACACGACGGCCGAAGCTGCATTAGTAGATTGGATTCCTATTAACAGTAGACTTTATGCCGTCCGCTTGACAGGTTCTGTTGAAGTCAGCTGTAGAAGCAAGACTTTCAGAAATCTTTTCATTGTGTCTGTTCATGTTTCTAGTGAGTGTAGTGACATCGGCGTCAAAGACGCGTTTTACTCGGATCCGGCTGTTCTCCTTCGGTGGACGCGTGGCTCTAATATAGTCGTTCTGTCCGGAGATATGAACGCCCAGGTGTATCGCCTTGGTGAAGCCGAATCTCGTTTAGGTGACAAGTTTGGGATAGCATCACATCGCTCGGATAATGACGGGCGATTGTTGCAGCTGTGTGTTGAGTATAAGCTATTTTTCAGCCAGCACTAGTTTTGAACATCGTGCACGTCATTGTTGTACTTGGCGCCGGCCTTTTCCAAATCAGGCCTGGTCTCAGATGGACCACATGGCCGTTAGTTACGGGTGGCGTGCTTCGATTCATGACTGTCGTTCTTATTGGAGCACATACTTGGATTCAGACCGTGCATTTGTACGTTGTCATGTTGTTCTTACTTTTGCTGGTCAACGACCCCACCAACAGTAACGACTGGCTGTTGAGAAATTGGCCTCACCGTCAGTGAAGCATAAGTACCAAACCAGCTTAGAAAGCTGCCTGAATGGTTCTCACTCCAAAGACCCCCATGGCTGCTGGACACAAATCTCACAAGCTATTCAAAAAGCAGGCACTGTAGCATGCGGCACGGAGGTACATGGGTTAAACAAACATTGGATCAGTGCAGCCAAAGATACTGGGATGAGAATGTAGCCAGAAATACGTCAGAGTATGAGACCGCTTTTCAATAATATCAAAAGATAACGTCCATCAATGACAGTCAATATCAAGTTGAACATCTCTTATACTGATCACACCTATTATATTCCCGTAGGCTTTCCGGTCAGCCCGTTTCAAAAAGGAGCAATAGATGCGAGTCTTTCTTTTGTTATAGCTCGTTAGTAGTGGACATCCCCGCCATAGCTGTGATTTGACCTCCAGTCACGTCTTCATAGGGAAACCACACTGATTAAGTTACCAATGGCTTTACACAAAATACCACGGGATTATCATATGCAGACTCTCAGCTATATTCCCGCGTGGGTAATGCACACATTATCCAATCAACTCAAGAGGACAGATTAACTGTTATTCTCTGTCAATAGCTGCGCAATTAGGGCTTCTGAGTGGTGGTTGCCACGGTTAACAGTATTTTAAGTTACATATTAGTAACCGGGAATTCGATTGCTTTCAGGGTGAGCAACCTCCGCAGGGGTTCAAATGCTGATGATAATAAGCCTATGCATTATTGACAAGTTCTTTCAATCACGAAACTTCAGCTCGCAAGTTGTTTCAAAAACAGGTTGGTTGAAAGTCTGTCTGAAAGCGAAATCTGCGATCAGTCGCGACTGATGCTTAGTTTAAGACAAGGAGTAAGATAAACCACTAGATAATGTCATAGGAAAGTGTATATTCGGCCTTTAGACAACGGCATTTTTGGAAGACAAAATATACAATAAGATTATTAATCCGAATTTAAGGAATTGTCAGGATAGATAAAAATGTGTTAGGTAAGGGATGAGAGGTAGATCGTACGTACTGGTTTATGCAAATATAGATTAGGAATGAGATCTAGCTGAAGATATGGATATACATCCAGAGAGAGGAAGGGGAAGTTCGGAGGTACATTTTAGCACGGTAAAGTTTGATAGACCCGAGAAAGTTATAACCAGTAGACCCATTACAGTCAAATAGTTGTCCCGTGGATACAGAGGGCAGTTTAAAATCATTGATTAGAACCACAAAACTAATGACTGGAGTATAATAAGTGATTACGCAGGGAACGTTAGATAAGGTTATATGAGTTTGAAGACGATCTTAGAGATTAAACATTACACGTGGACCTTCTCACTGCCGTAAGAAACAACTAGCGTGAATGGGAATATGTCGATTTATGATTTAGCAAAAACCTTGGATATGCAACTGATTGAAACCTAGAAAGAACTTTGATTTTGACAGGCACTTAGGGATGGATTTTAGAAAAAATTTTGATAGTACGTTTGCCTGAAACGGGGAAGTAGATCTCCAATACAATTGCACCCACTGACCAATCAACTATGTATGTCTATGCTGCTCGGTGAGGAAGAAAGAAACCTCTGAGTAATAGACGCCATAGACAAAGTCGTCTGTACAAACTGGCAATTTCACATTTAAGTAGGAGTGAAAGTTGAAGCCACTAATTCCGTCGTGAGTTATTCTGTTATTCTTTCTCAAAACTTCGATGGGGAGCTTGGATCGGTACTGATTTAAAAAACCTGTGTATGATACTTTTGGAAATTCAATTTATCTTAAGGTCCTAGACCAGTGGCAAAAACTATAAAACTAGGAGTGTACTTCCGACGGATTGAGGCCATTAGTCACAAACCATTCATACCATCGTACTTTGTGTAAAAGAAGACATCCAGAGGTATGTCCCTGTGAATGTTATAACCTTTATTCAGGCCTGGAACGACTGCGTGATACTACCACACTTCGAACTCCGTGAAAAATGTTCAGTTCAGCAGAATAATAATCGCACCATTCAATGTCAGCACTGATATAAAAGACTCATTCACAACGAATAATTAAAAAATGGCCAATCAGTTAAGGACTGCAAGCAAGCTGATTGAGTGCTACCAAGCCGGGTAATTTGATTCTGTTTAACATGCGCAGGCAATCGCTTGCTTGTTCTTCAGCAGTTGTTTACCATTAAGCATGTACGTTCGTTCTGTTCACCATGAACTCCACTTACCGACTAGGTCCTTTCTCAAATGGGAAACCTTAACTTACAATATAACACGTTCGGCAAGTTAACGAGTTTTTGTCCACCTGTTTTCCATGTATATAAGAATTATAGCAAAATGAGAGCCTTCAAAAACGAGGAGAGAAATAATTTCATGTGAGACTTTTAAGATGAAGCAATTTTGTTCATCAGAAACCAATAACTTTTCATTGGGCGCCTGGTACTTAAACTTCTTTTCAAAGCTTTTGCATTCATGTAGATGTTAGGATGAGAAACCTGCGGTCGGTTGTGAGTGACGTTCAGTTGATATTAATTACCTATCAGTAGTTGAAGATTGTTGCTTAATACATTGGCCATATTTACTGGTAAACAAGTACCATGTTTAAAGTTGTCATCATCATCCTTTCTTAGACATCCTTAAAGGATCAAAACACTTCCATTTTAGTATAAGCGAATTTAGCTTGGACATGTAAGTTTTGTATTCGTTGCTATTCACTTTGTCAGTTTCCGTACAAACCCTTCTTGATATTCAGATTGATTTCTCATTGTGTGTTGTTCATTTAAAAATATGGTGTATCAGAAACTGGTTGTTCCGTTCGACCTTTGAACGGTGATTAGAACGGAGACAGATCCATACATATCCACATAAAATGAACTTTAAACCACACCTGTTTATGTACTGGCTAGCACACAACCTGAAGTTTTCGTGAAATCATGTCAAGTGCTTGTCTCAAGAACAAAAAAATGGAATCCTTAAATTCTTAAACACTACGGTCAGATAGTGATAACCTTTTCCAAGATATATATCGACAGAACTGAAGAGAGCGAACAAGGATTTCTTTTCAGGCTTAATGAAACAAAAAGTGGTCATTGTCAAAACGTTATTCGAAAGCATCATGACAAAGCGATTTTCTTTCTAAATTTTAACCGTCAAGGTACATCCATAGATTTTATCAGAAATAAAAACATGGCGAACAAGATCGTTTTGAACGTGTCATCTTTAGGTCAAGTAGAACACAATAAATATGGAGTCTTGGCTAGATAACTGTTTTGATTAATTTTGCCAAAAGAGAAAATAAAACAAAAGTGGAACCGAAATTAGAAAAAAGGTAGACATCACTACACTCCATTAAGCAATTAGATTGCTCAATATGAAGGCCGGGAGAAACCAGAAGAATGTTTCTCCGAGCAGATAAAGTTAACCTTCAACAGGTTAGTGCTATTATCGGAACTTGAGTTTGCAATCACATTTTATTGTTTGAGCAATTAAGAAGACACATTTTTGGGATGGGTCTGATGCTGCTAAGCATCGTTTGTGTTTCGTTGCTCCCAGCCGCATTAGCCGAGCACACAAACAAACAGACACACCGATACTCGAGTGCGTGTGAATGTGTACGAAACTGACTATACAGTACGCACGATAGTCACACACCAAACTCGTTAGTGCACTGCCTATTCATGTTTCGATTTTGATATGATCGATTGGCCGATGAACTCTAATCACTGAGTTCTCAGCACTCACTTGAATCAACATTTCATCGCCGACGAGCCTGTGTAGGTCACGTGTGCATGCTACTAACTTATTTCAGTTTCTTGGTAAGCTTTACAGCTAGGCGAGGTTTTGAGAATTACTGTGAAGAAATTTTGTACATCACAATTATCAAGACCACTACAGATCCCTCTGGTGATGCTCCGCAGAAGGTGGTGGTATATGTGTATCTATGTCTGTGATGCCGCCTGTGTGTAGGTTTGTACTTGCGTCATGCACTTTCTGACCCAACATGTGATTTGTTCCCAGAATCGATGGTTTTACAAAAATTTTGTAGAGCTAATGCGATCAAACTGACAGTTATTTTGATTTTGAATCGTCTTATGTTAAAAAAACAACATACTCCTGGCTTCAAAGTAATTCGAACGGGCAACACCCGAAAGATAGAGATCTATTAAATAAGCCAGGAAGCTACTCCAGAGGTTAAACACAACCAGTCATTCTTTTTCACATTATCTAATGGATTTCACCAAAAAGAAACACAACGAAACAGAACACAGACATCTAGGAATACATTGTACTACATTGGTTGGCATCATCCGTTTTGGATTAGCCTGTCAGAGTGACTAAAGCCTAAGGACAGCGGCGCTCAACTATCACGACAAGTGGCTTGCGATGCATCACTTGAAGTTCCACGCCCACACCACGTATCTAGTGTGAATCCGAAGGAATAAGACCAGGAGGCCTGTGAGTGTGTTCAGTTTGCCAATGTTGGTTACTTAATTGGTGAGCACGCAACTGAAACGCATATCCCTTTTGGAATGAACACAGACTCCAGTTTAACCCAGTGGACACAGTTAAGAACACTAAAAATGACAGCAAGCAAAATGTCTACTCTCTCTGTATATCTGAAAGTTCGATAAAATAGTATTCATGATTGAAATCTGAATAGTGACATTCTGAAAATTGTTTAAATGACATTTTCCACACGAAGAGGTGATTAATACACAGTTCTGTCATCAAAACCATAATGCAGCGAACAAGTTCATTATGTCAAGTTGAACATCACCCAAAATTGATCGCAGCTGTCGCACTCCCATAGACTATCCGGTCGGCCCCTTTCGAAAAGAAGCACTAGACTCGAGTTTCGCTCCTATTAGAGCTCGTCAGTAGTGCATATCATCGACACTGCCGGGACTAGAACCAAGGCCTCGTTGTTCATAAGGCAACCGTGTTTACCACTGCGCCATTGATCTCACATTAGTCACGACCGACTGATCATTTGTGAACACTCGACCACTTTCGCTTGTGAGTAATGATCAGGTTGCCCGATCGCCTCGAGAGGAGACACAGTTACTGTCTGTTAACTCCAATCGATGACCCTCGACTAGGACTTCTCTCCAAGTTGAAATCACAGAAATCATTGACTTGTTGAGCGGTATTTGATTGATGATGAGTAGTAGGGTATTTTGATTTTCACAGAGATTGAACATCACCCAAAATTGATCGCAGCTGTCGCACTCCCATAGACTATCCGGTCGGCCCCTTTCGAAAAGAAGCACTAGACTCGAGTTTCGCTCCTATTAGAGCTCGTCAGTTGTGCATATCATCGACACTGTCGTGACTAATGTGAGATCAATGGCGCAGTGGTAAACACGGTTGCCTTATGAA
>LUCH01000380.1:216102-252070 GCA_013368495.1 Paragonimus heterotremus
TGTTAACTCCAATCGATGACCCTCGACTAGGACTTCTCTCCAAGTTGAAATCACAGAAATCATTGACTGGTTCAGCCGTATTTGATTACAGATGAGTAGTAGGAGATTCTGATTCTCATACAGATTGAACATCACCCACAATTGATCGCAGCTGTCGCATTCCCATAGACTATCCGGTCGGCCCCTTTCGAAAAGAAGCACTAGACTCGAGTTTCGCTCTCATTAGAGCTCGGCAGTAGTGCATATCATCACCACTGCCGGGACTTGAACCACGGACACGCTGTTCGTTATGAGTGATTCACTAACAGATTAATTGTGACAACTTTTGGCCGAAATGATTAAAAGAACGATCAAGTGAAGTGTACAAACTTAACGACTAAATTATTTGAACTTACCTGTGCGCACATCCTCTATTCGGTTGAATGTTGACATATTTGCCAACATTTTGTAGTATAGTGCCTCAGAATAAATCATTATGAATGAGTAACCTACCTGTACCGTTTTACTGATGACTACTCAGGAAACAGTGAACGCTAACTTAGAGTTTTTTTTGTGTGTATTACTTGCACTAATGAATAGTACGGCGGAACTATGAGCTATGAAAAGTCGAGATCTGTGCTGGATTTGAATCAATAACTGGAGTGGTTTGTGATCGATTAGGTGAGTTGTGAAGACACGCTGACTATCCTCCTGGATTATAACCTGGAATGGGATGAGAACTTATCCACGTGATTCACTCGCTGTATCGGTGAAGAAAGATGCAATTACTGGCCTCTGACTTAACAGTTATCGGTTGTCGATTTTATCTGTCCAAATGTACATTCCTTCTAATCAGTGAGAGGTGACTGGCTGATTACCTCTTTTGTCCTGGATGGCGAAGTGCCTGTCATTGACCAATGCATACTTTCCTACTAATTTCCCTGCTGATGTACATGGAAACAATTACATCGGTTGGAAGATTAGGTTGTGAAATAAGCAAATTAAAACGCTTCGCACAACGTGGCTCAAGCATGGATTAAGTGAATCTGTCAGCACTTGTTCCACATAATGAATATACATATCACCAAACTGGCGAAACCCGGTGTAATGTAAATAGTGCCGGTGAATCACCAAAAACTGGTCATATACCGGATGTTAGGCATTACCGAATATCAGCATACTCATCATTGTCTTTTGCTCTTTTGACCCGTGCTTGTGAGTACTATTGATCCGGATGTCGTTTGGTACTGAAAATAGTCTATGTTATAGCAAGGCACTGATTACATTTAAATACATAAAAAAGAGAACAGTGGAAAAAGGAAACAAGACAGAGAGTGACGGAGCATCACAAAAAAGTCAACAGCCTTGTGGATACAGGCGTGCCACCGACAGTGACACGCCGCCAAGTTCAATAGCTTTCTCAGGCAACGGTGTGGATAGTCGCGAATTCTTCAAATTACCAGACAGCACTAATAACTTCGTTCAGTGGAACGGTCAGGACATTCATAGCCCATGTTCGTGTCACCGCCAGGCAGCCCCGCGGTGTCTTCCAAAAATCAAAAACCCTGTTGAACAATGTGTGGTGCAACAGACACTCCGTCAACGTACGGAGAAGGTCACTCATCCATCGAAGACCGAGAGTGTCCATTAACTCGGTCGTCTGCCGCTTACTTGCACAACTCCTACATAAGCATCGACGGATTGTCACAGTGCTCACATAGACACAGACCAACTGGCGGTGATTGAATTCTGACACCTCAAATACATCATCTGCTTTAATGGGCCCAGCCCGTGAGCGACGGATCCAAAAATAAACGCACACAAACGCCGCAATGTTCGCCTTCGGTCAAACATCTGACGTCTTCGTGGCACCAAAAATAACAAAGGTTACCAAACGCACTATATAATTTCTCCATTTTTGTGGACACCTCGTCAGCAACAATCCAAACTGATGAAGTGACATCATTCAAGCGATCTGGTTGCAATAACAGAAGCAGGGTTAGTGCCAACCCAATACTGCACCGAACACTATACTATGAGGTTTTAAAGTGAGCCCAGTACAGACAGGCCATACAATATTATCGGATCAATATGGTCTCCAAGTTCTCTGCAGAAAAATCAAAGGAAACCAGATTATCCGCATACACAATATTCATCGGTCTACTGCCTAAGAGAAACTCCGTTCCAGATTCCTCTTAACCTCTGGGTGCTCATTGTGGAATATTATTCATCGTATAGTTAAAGAAGAAGCTGGACAGCGTCATCATCATCATAAACAGCAACCACGAAGGATAAGAAACCTATATGACAACAGAGTAAAAAAGAAATAAAAGGAGAATGGACCAAGCTATTAAAAATAGCTACGTCTACACTCACACATACAACATCAAGTCGCCCACACCTTGCAAACAAACAACCGAGCCGGAAAGCGTACATTACTCTCATGCGACACTTGAAGTAGGGCATGTTGGAGATAGCTGCCTATGTGTATACAACATCCTCAATGACAACACAGTTAACTGGCACTTCCATGCAACCAGGATAACCCCATAAAGCATATAGGAAAACCCAATAAAAACCAATCCTTGAGTTCCGATATACTAAGGCCGTTAACTGAGTGTCTGTCATAAGGCAAAGATGCGATCGATACAACCGCAAACAAGCCGGAACCTCACCCATTTTTTTCTCATCTGGTATTCTCCGCCTTTCAGAGGACGTCGCCGTATGGGACATGTGAGCATCTCAGACGCTACAGAAACAAGGCTGACAGCTGTGTGGTTTCGACCTGGTTGGGTCTTATCAGCACCATGCACGTTGCAGAATCGTGAATAGGCGACAGACTGTAGTCCAAACACTTATCTGCCAGATCATAGGGTTACAGTCACCGGGGTTGCAGGAAGATGTGTGAATTAATTTCCTTAGTTGTTGCGCATCTGCTTGCACACAAACTAAAAACAATTGTTATAGAATGTTCTGGCATATTGTTTACAGACGATAATGCTTTTGGATTAACACTAATCTTAAAGTATTTTAAGAATACAGGAGTCTGGTAAATTCAGACAATAATCGCTCACCACAGTCTTCGTAGAGAGCCGAGGAAAAGTAGGTCCGGACTTGGAGTTTTGTTACGTTTATATGAGATAAGCTCCAAAGACAGTTTGGTTTCCGACGGGGAATCGTCGTGAATGTCAAGTTTAGCAATACAATCTCCATCCGCTTCAGATGAACGAGATGGTTCGAGTGAGGTGCATTGATTCTTAAAGTGTACAGTACACCTGTCAAGTCGCAGTGACAAGCTGTAAATCTGTGAGCCATCGTTTTCACGTCTAATCTCATTGTATTCTTGATGATGTGTTGTACAACCAGAAGTCAAGAAAAATAACAACCGGCTATCCATTGAAATATATTTTCTTTTCATCTCATTGGCTAGTTTTGTCTGGCAAGTCTTACGAGCAACTGAATAAGTTGCTTTTCAACTGCACAGTCTGACCCTTTGTTCAACCAAAGCGTCTATCCAATAGTGATGGGTAAAAGCCACACCATCCGACCAAAAAAATTCTGTTGGAAAATATTCCAAACGCACGTAAGAAAGTGTGACTGACCAAACTTATGAACTAGATCCGACTTAAAGTCTCCCACCTTCCACTATTGTGTTAAATTCGTTGAACACGTACGGTCGGCGAACAAGTGTACTCAGTAATGCAAAAAATTTGAATGTTTTTACACTTGTTGGAATAGCATCAGACGGAATAGAGCGTCAACGCCTTCATGGTTTCTCTACAAGTCAATAGGTTTCATGTTATGCCTCTAGTATTTACTGGTCTTCAAAACAAAGTGTGTAAGATGTCTTGCGCATTGACATTTCGTTCGCATCTCATCGGTTACTTTTGCGAAATTGACATATAAATTATATAGCGAGGGGGCAAGCAGCTAGGCAAAATCGATCTAGTCATGTCTGAAACAGTCAATCAGGTGACCAAAGCGGAAGCAGTAAGATGCAACTGAAGCGTACTGATTATCAAGAACATCAGCGAACACATACCGAAATGGCTTTTGAATTCGGGAGTCGGTTGTGCCGTCAGTGCCATTACAAAACACCTTTTACAGACCGGACATTCAGTGGACCCAAAGACTGCCTTTAGAGTGTTCTTCAGACCGAAACTTAAACAGGCTCTCAATATTGCGGAAGCTATCTCAATATATCGGCTGAATCCCACCTTATGCGCCCAGAAACATTTGGTGACTAGCCTTGCGCTATGCTGGTAAAAATGCAACTAATACTCTTTGATTCCATTTTACCTTCGTATTTTTCTTCTTTTTTCTAAACCCAAACCTTTTAGACCCGTGTATTCTTCTTCATACCATCTAACTATTGTTTAATTTTGTTTGATCCGTATAGATTTTCTAACCCTATCTCACCAATTCCACTTAATCTGTATGGATTTTTGTTTTGTTTCGAACCATCTCTCTCTCTCTTTGGACTCCTATCACCCATTTGACCCACAGCAATTTTATTCATGTTCTTGATAATCAGTACGCTTCAGTTGCATCTTACTGCTTCCGCTTCGGTCACCTGATTGTCTGTTTCAAACATGACTAGATCGATTTTGCCTAGCTGCTTGCCCCCTCGCTATATAATTTATATGTCAATTTCGCAAAAGTAACCGATGAGATGCGAACGAAATATCAATGCGCAAGACATCTTACACGCTATTATTGGCCTTTTTCAAGTTTATCAGTGGGAACCAGTGTTTAAAACAAAGTTTATTTGTCCACGACCAAACCATGATTCTTCTTATGTTTACGAGTAACAGCTGCATCTAAACGCCTTCAGCGTTCAACCACATCTATGGGTAGAATGGCACGAGTTAACGTTGATTTCGGTGGTAATCAACGAACTAGCATGTCCGTCATTAAATACGAACGTATACAGAAAACAAACCAAACAAAAAAGCAACGGAAATTCATAATGAGAACAGGCCAGCAATTTTTAATATACAGGTTTACTAGTAACTGTGATAAAACTTCCTGTTCTGTCTTGTGTATATAGACACATAGTCCACAATTTTGTCCACCGGCGAAGTCAAAGCTTTCATTGCTTAGGGCCATGTCATCGCCTATCCAGGTTGGAATTTCTTTTGACCATTAACGGCAGTAACGAACGACAAACACTGTGTAAATATACGAGGAACTTGGACCAATCAATATAGACTGAATATATTTATCATTCCTTGTATCGGTCGCGAAGTTGCTCGGACAATATCGTTACCTGGAAACTTTGTCAACTTGATATGGGCCACTTGGCGGACAACGGTTGTGTAGCACTAAGGGTTTACATACACATCCGACAATAATGGGTCAGGTCTTCAACCTGTAGAATAAGCATGAGCATACACACGCATTGCAAACGCTTTTTTGATGGGTAAGTTAACAGTCTTGTAATGTCATAAACGACAGTCTTCGAATGTTACGATAAACAGTACGTGTTTATGATCCGACTTTCTGCCGATTTGTTCAATCCAAAACACATGTTACAAAATGATAAAATGTACAACCAAATAGTCTTCCCATTCGGTCTATCTGGTTTTTCTTTTGCCATTTGAAATGCCTCGTCCTTTTTACTTGCACGGGAGGTGATGCAGATTAAGAATTAGCCAGGATACTTGGCGAATCCGTCAACCACATTTTTCGTTTGCACAACTTTAGCGGATACTAAACAAGCAGTTGGGAATTTCCGGATACCGTTCAAAATTGAGGTAACCTATTCCCCGTTGTGTTAATCAAGTCACATGGAACTGCACTTGTGTGTAACTGCGTACAGATTACAGAACTTTAAAAAGTATGGCATATTGACACAATCCTTAATGGTTCAGGTCTTTTTTCTTGAAACAGCATGCTAACTCATTAACTAGCAACAATGGCATGAAATTAGTCCATTAATAGGAACATATTTGCTGGACATCGAACATATGCACAATAGAATTACATTCAATCACAATGGGCCATCAGCTTAGCCAATTAGTATTATGGTGCAAACTGTGGATCATCGCAACAGTGATAAGAAAAATTATTAAAAACGACGCCAAGGAGATAAAAAGGAAGCAAAAGGAGGTAAAACAAGACCGACTAAAAGTGATATCAGTAATGTGAACGAAGGCACTTCCATTTTAGACACCGTTTGCACCTGGCGGCCTTGGAAATCACGAGGCTCACAGCCAGGCAAGTGACACCCATACATCTTACCGAGCGTAAGTGTCGAGATCTCCAGATTTATTGATCACGTCTTGTGATTTAAGGAAACATTCGGCAGCCGTATTCACCAACCATGACGAAAAATGGATCACAAATTCCGTCACATCATATCTCCTCAAAGCTAACCGGACGTCTTTTCGAACGAATGGTAAGAAGCGTTTCCACTACTCAATGACACAGTAAACGGACGAAAAGATTTTCAACTGGATTAAAAGGTCAACAGTCTTGATCTGTCTGGCAGAAATAAAAGTACGCGTAGGATTGATTCCGTAGTGAAATAGCCCTTTCCACTTTGAGGATAAGAACAATTTCATACAGGACCAGCCTGGTTGTAAATTTGTCGACAGTAAGACTAGACAGCACAGTGTCATCAGCGTACACCATATCGTCCAGCATAGCGCGAGCAAAAGATCCATGCCAAGTTGACTAAACTTCATAAGTGTTCATTCTGGAGTGTTAATCGCAACAAATTTAAGGAAGAAAATTTGACGCTCATGTAGAATACCCCCCGAAGTGACAAACTCTCAGCATAGTTGTACATACCATCCTACCTTTCCGGTAACGTGACTAAGAAGTAACTTTAACGGGTTGGTATATAGCTCTTTGAGACTCTTCTGCACAGGATACGGCACCAGAGAACTTCACAAACAACTTAGAAGACGGCAGCTCTGAGGTGTAAAAAGAACAAGGTCGTTGGTTGCATCTAAGAGTGTCTATACTCCATAATCTATCGAAGATGGAAAATTAACGACGTTCGGGTTGTTCCTCACTCGCCCAGCTTCTTGGACCTAAGCAACTGAAAACCGTGAATGTGACAAGGATTTCAGATTGTCTAGATGAAGCGATAAATATCTGTTCATAAGCGTCAATCGTAAGACACTTCTTCAACTTCCCAAACCGTTCGAAACACTGTTAACAATTCTACTATACGCTTCTGTTCAGCAAATTTAAGGGAAAACCAGCAAGGAGGTTTAGAAATGGAGGGTATTTTTGCAAACAAACAACTTAAGCTTTTGGATCATTTTGACATCCAACGAATTGTGAGTTTACGAACATTAAACCTCATCGTAGTTTGAGCACTTAACAATCACTAGCCAGTCGTGTTGGGCCAGAAACCGTTGAAAACAACCTTCTAACTGCCAAAATTTTGGGTTTTATTGTGTTATTCAGATCGGTGAATCATAAACGCCATAGGTTTTTGTTTGAAAAATGTTTACTTCTTTTCATTTTTAAATAAACCGTATGGAATGATTGTTTTACTTTACAGAGGAATTCCAGTTACCAAAAACATTCAAGTATTAATTTTTGTGTACAAAAATGAGAACAAAGACGTGACTGTAACCGTGCACTTCGACACTTGTGAGACGATGATCTCCAAAGACTACTTTACGTAATTGCAAAACAAAAACGTATTTGGAAGTGTAAACTATGCTGCCTACGTGCAGAAAGACATTCATAGGAAGCGTGACATATTGTGGACTGTTACGCAATATTGCTTCAGTGTCCGTAAAATGTTTCGTAAGTAAACTCTCTCGGGTGTACCGAGCAGTTCTTTAAAAAATCATCTGTGAAAACGTCTTTACTGCACTCTTTGCAATTCAGAAATCCCCCTTTCTAGAGACCCCATGAGACAGAATACCAATTGCTAAGATTCAGTTTTGATTGAAAGGGCAGGGCACACACTTCGGGGGGTACGACTCAAACGTTAGCAAAGGACACAATAAACTTCCTGGCCAGGTCGACTGATAGCTCATAACAAACCACTTATATTCCAAACTAGATATTCTACATGAAACGGAGCGCCACCTCAACAAAAGTAACAAGGATTGTCAATTGGACGAACGCCACCAACGAGCAGCGCAGCCGGACGAACTTCAGGATTGTCTAAACAAGGCTGATTGCATTAACGCGATGTAGCAGGACGTGATGGAAGGCATAAGGCTACAGAGTTCCGACATAGTGCGAAAACTACCTAACGAAGACAGATCATTCAGTAAGGAAAACACACCACCATTAAAGAACGGTTGCGCTCGCCAGCAAGATGATGTGTGCTCATTTTCTGGACCAAATCGCTCACTTAAACCGCCCCAGTTTGTCACACCAACGACGTAGGGATTAAATCAGAACCTTCCAGAGTAGGAATTAAATGGTAGAGCCTTATGTGTCGGCCACCTCTAACTTCGACTGCAGTACTGACTCCATACGCCTACTAAAGTCCATTTGTAAGCTGACACCAGTGCTGATGAAGTTTTGATTGAGTGGCATTGTTGGCATAATTTGCAATCGGTCATGACATAATAAGACCAGACGAGCATTTATAATTCGAATCAAGCTTGTAAGCGATAGGTAACTCTGGTTAGTGGTACGCAATGTAGGAAAGACGTAAATCAACAGAGTAAGTTGAAAGTGTCATACCATAGCTCAACAGTACAAAGCGTAGATAACCACAAAACACCAAGCGAGATGCCACCCACATATGTCAATAAAAAGATATTGCACGTTTGGGAATTATGTACTCTAACACCAGTTTTATGCTTTTATTCCAATATGGTCCAAAAGTGGGTTTTTCAAGCTTCCAGGTTCAGATCATCAGTTTCGCCTAAGAATGCTTGCAAAACTGGAAAAATAACAACCAGCCGACAAAATGCAACTCCACAATATATTGATGAGAAAGTTCTACACTTCATAACAAACAAACAGTTGACACTGAGGGTGGAGAACGATAAGATAATTCATCAGTGCAAATACAACTGACTAAGTGACAGAGCCCGCAAATTGGTTTGAATGAGCTGCTCGCAAGACCTACTTTGTCAGAGATTTTTGACTGTCTTAAGTCCGTGGATGTTCAGAATTCGCTACTGTTAGCAAATACTTGTTGAGGGTTCAAGTAGGACACAGACAGACCTTCTGATTCTGGTGTAGCGAAACTAATGACGTTTCTACCAAACAACTGATGTGGGGTGCTTTAAACACTGTAGAAAGGCTGGATGATTGACTTAACTAACTGCAACAAAGTCAATCTATTTTGCTGAACAACTGCATACGAAATCCTAAGTACGAGGGAAGCCCCCTTACTAGGAAAATCAAGACAGAGAATGTCTTAAGTTTCTTCAAACTTACTGTATTACAATAAGCTAGTGCCACGAATCTCTGTATGAATATTTTTATGAGCACTGAAGGTTATCATGTGTTGACTTCGGCAACTTCATTGAGACAGAAAAAGTGAGCTCACCCTCTCGTTAAGTGTGGACATATAGGTCTGGAATCTGATGAGTAGTAAGGGATTTTGATTTTCGTATAGATTGAACATCACCCACAATTGATCGCAGCTGTCGCATTCCCATGAACTTTCTAGTCGGCCCCTTTCGTTCTAGTCCCGGCAGTGGCGGTGATATGCACTACTGACGAGTTCTAATGAGAACGAAACTCGAGTCTTGTGCTTCTTTTCGAAAGGGGTCGACTGGAAGGTCTGGAATCATTACTCATTTAAAAAACCCACCCATAATGACGGCCATTTTCTTTTGTACTCGTGAGTATTTACTCTGAAGTAGAAATACTGAGTATCAGTAGGAAAATTTAACGAAGTGGTTGCCTTGCGGTCTATATGACCTTTTACTGATAATATTTTCCACTGCTTCCTCTAAAATTATATTGGTACTATGGACCACTGTCTAACAAAAACTGAGAACCACTCGTCTGAGGAAGATTGGTTGGAAATACGCCACAAAGTTGTGGGCAGTTGTCATGAAACATTGCTTCACATCAGATTCGGTGCTAACGAAAGTGACAGAAAGCGTTGACAACACTGCTGTGACATATAGATTATGCAGCTGCTTTCCGAATCTTAAATCAGTTGATTAGAGGGAGTAAGTGAGGACATTTTGTATATTGTAAAACTGGCCCTGCAGTGTAATCTGTTTGCTCAACCAGCGAAAGATAGGTACACAAAAATGATAGTCACTAAACGATATTCTTCATAAGTTCCACTTATGCCTGTGCAAACAACTATGCTCCAGTCTTTAGTAAATTGACCCTACGTTTCTTAAACACTGGATTCCTTCGATCCAGTCCACCGGTAATAAAAGCAGACGTGCAATGGCTCACCCATACTCTGCGACTGAATTGTGTCCGCCACTATTGACCTGAAGTGCTGCTCAGCATGCTCACGCTTGTATCTTACCGGACTACTCTATCTACTATGACATCTGTCATTTCACTCGTGCTTACAGTAAACTCTTCTTTAGCAGAACATATTCCCACAACTATGGATGACTGAGCGTAAGTCAACCTAGTTGATGCGAACGATGGTGCAACAGACGGTGATAACATAGGCTGGAATAGGAAATCTGGCATCATCCATTGCAAGACATCATAAAATTAGATCACACCGTCAATTCGTTCAACTAGTTTGACGTGATGATGATTAGTCGAAACTGAGGATTTTTTTCGTTTCCTAGGGCAAGGCTTGATAATGCTAGCCGTCCGGTCCCAGGTGTGCGTAAATTGCTGACAAGCAGTTTATCGGTCTCGAAACTAATAGCAGCCACTCGTCTTGTGCAAAGCCGGAAGATTGAACTTTTCTGTTGTTTTTGTCCGTAGGTTAGACACAATCTAATGTCTTACAGTCGCGATTGGTAGGAGTGAACTGCTAATTCAGAAGAGACATCAGAAGAGTCATTCTAAGAAGCAGACGTCACAGCTTTTTGCAATGTGGCTTCCAACGCAGACCCATACTTATGGCCTACCCACATACCCGACAGTCCTATAATCTGAGCTACTGTCAGACGAGTTGTTCAGTCTGCCAGCGGTTAACGCAAACTGGATGAAGCGAGATGTCTGGCGACTTGGAGATATTGAGGAACATGCATTGCGTTTGGATCTCCGCTCTAAATGATGCGAATGGCACCAACTATTTATTGTTTTTGGAACAGACAGATACGAAATATAGAATCAATTTCACATAAGCAACTGCAATGATGAACGGAATCAGTCAGGACTTTCTGAAAGTCAATTAGAATAACAAAAAAGCAATCAACATGAGGAAAAATTACCGTTTATTGTATCATGGATGAGCAATAGCCACAATATGAACAACTTTCTAGTCAAGTAGATAAAATGTAGATCCTATAAAATAAACATGAAACGCTGAATAGCACGGGCGCATACAATTTTCTGAGATTAAGCTAAACCTATGTCTTTTGAAACTTGCGTTAATATGTTGAATGCAGGATTTTACTCACCCCCGTTCTTGTTTATTCAAACTTTTTTTTGGAAAAAGTAGAACCAACAATCATACCAGAAACCGGTAGACCGGCGTTAATCTAGAACAAACCTGGTGAGAACTAAATGCTTTAATCAAAATATGTAAGCTCCAATTTCACAGATTTATGAAACTTGTTGTCATGACGACACTGTGTTTATCAGCTAAGGCAAAGTCAAAGCCTTCAAATTGCAGAATGCAGGTGACCTTGGCTTAATATCTACACTTAAAGATTTCAATAAAAATGGTTGTTAGGTTTGGAAATAACAAGTTCCAAAGTTACCAGTGAACAGAAGCCCAACTTACCGAGCACGACCAAACCAATTCCCCATGGAAGCCACAACTGCAGGCCAACCCATCGCTTGAAATGCACCAGAAACGAGCTGACAAAAAATGGTTAGTTGAAATAAATTGTTGAAAAAGGGGAAATATCCAAGCGTTAGCTGTCGATTATTGACCTAGATATGAATTTCCGAATATAATCAAGATAAAAGGAAAAGCGTAATATGAAAACGGTTATGTTCATGTTCGCGGAATGTTACTGTGAACTCAAATGATGTGATTCTTGGCAAAACAGCTCATTCGTTGCATGAACGAGATAGTAACCCAAGTTTTATCACTAGAATTATGCATATCAGTTCCACATTCTCTCAGGCTACACTTTTTTTTACGCTGAAGTCAAAATTGTAATCGAAGCTCAAAGTATACTTGTATATGTTTGTGCACGTGAAGTTCTATAGCATAGCATATGAAAAATGAAACTAGGCGAACCAAGAAAAGCTGCCCGACGTCGATGGAAAAAGCGTAGCTAAAATTGGTGAACTGTTAAATCGCCACTCACCTTGTTATCAGCTATCGCATGCCAAAGAATCGACGAAAAGCGGTTCGGCACTTTATTAATCAGCCCAAAATAATGGCACTTAGCAGAACTCAGTAACTGACCGGTTAACGGAACAACAGTCGGCCTATCGTGACGCAGTGATCATCTCCCTCCTTTACGTAACAAATATGTATTTTAAAATATAGACATACAAAAAACTGTAAATCCGTCTTCTTTTCGACGACCTTATGCGACGTTCTCGACAGGTGCTAGCGAGATTGTTCATGCGATCGACATTTGTCACGTGAATGCCGATGCTTTAGAATGGTTGACTTAACCTTACGACTAGCGCAGGGTAGTGCGAGACCTTGACCCTACAAGGGCTTACTATTCTCATTCAAGATAAATCAAGTGTAACAGGGTTTCACTGATTCTATTTGATATATTTACGGCTATTTACCTATCTGGTTAATTGAAAATACAAACACATACACGAATAAAGAGAAAAATCGGGAAATAATCGGGTGAAGAAGAAACAAAGCATTCTAACTTACACAGGTTATCGCTTTTCAACTTCATAAAAAACTGCGTTTATTACAAAGATAGCAGTGCGGATAAGTTGACTTACGCTGCACATGAAGATTCTCATGTAAACAGTGATTTAAAATTTGTGCAAATATGTGAGAAATAAGCACAATGATTACATGTAGTGTGTAATGGATGTAAATACTTACGAAATACTGTGAAGTAAAATTCATTACAAATTGTAAGCACACGGTAAACAGGAAATGAAGTATATCGAGTGGGACGATACTGATTAAACATTTAAGAGAATAACATAAACGATTAAAGCCTTTAGTAAGAATACTGACAAACACGACGAAAATACAGTATAATCAATGACAAAGAATACAACAGGGAATGAAATGTTCACTTAGACTACCGGTATGCAGTCCTGAGGTTGGTTAACTTCAAGTCGAACAGTATTCGTAGTTGGCAGGAATTAACAGGAAGATTATGATGTCTTCTGTTAAAGCAGTCGGATACCCTGAGCGTTACTCACAGGTAACTGTTGCTGAGCGTTAGCATACTACACCTTGGTCATAATTTCAGTGAATATCAATTGCACTGTGCTCAACATGGTGGTTTCATGAATGTGCACGTGTTAACGTTACTGGTGAGCTCGAGTTAGAGCAAAATTCAAGCTGATTCATTTTTTTTTTCTAAAGAGATTGAGTAAATACAGTTTCGTAGATCAAGTGTGATTGACTCATTTCCAAACAGACTTCAGTATAAGAATCCCGAAAAGAAAAGTTAGGACAATAGATAGTAGAAAAGGTTCTCCAAAATGAACCAACCAACAAGGCTTACAAGTACTTGTAATGCCAAGTTACTTCTAGTACGTGCTGGAAGCTACTGTGTGCAGCGAAGTTGAAATTATTCACGTTTGGTAAAGACTGGCGAGCTAAAGGTTACATTCTGATATTTTCTATTGGGCAACGATCAACGCAGCAGATTAGCTATAACATCTTGACGTGTACTGCACCTTTATTGAGAGGGATTCAGTCACTAGTGGCATATACTGATTTGATAATGTTCTGTGTCAGCTTTGTAAGAGGCTTTTATACGTATATGCATGCATACATGAACTGTGTAGGTGGAACGTTGAAAAGTACTGCACATGCATCTTGTGAAGACCTATGAACACCGACTTCCTTGGGCTAGAGTGATTGTTGTAAGGCAACTCTTACAAACATGCCACCTCCCATGCACGTGTGTGTTTATACATCTATGTATACAGTTAACGGGTACTTATTTACATGCACCATTGTAGGCTAGGCTGTTGTGATTTAGTTAGACAGATGCTACTGAAGACAATAAAGTACTACCCGAAGATCGTTTACTAACAGATTCATGTACTCCAGTGATCTACCCAGTGAATGCTCAGTAAATATGCTGCATCTGGTTCGACATATCTGCTGTACCATTTTCTGTTGAAAGGTGTGCCTCAATTCAAGCCCTAAAATGTTTTTACTATGCTATTCTGAGGGTTGTTTTCTGTAACCTGGGCACCGCGTGCAAAATAAACTTTAAAAAAGGCAAAAGCATTTAAATTGTCACCTGAACGGGCAGAACACATAGGAGAGCACTTGGTATTGATTTTTGAGTCCCTTTCAGAAGATCACTTCTGCTGAGTACACTAAAATCGATAGAACCTGCATTCCGGTTAGTGAAGAGGGGAGAAAACTCTCACTTCTGAGAAACATGAATGGCTCTGAGGTTCTCAATCTGTTAAGTGGATCCTACTAAATTTATACAACGAGACAGAAGAATGATCTAATATTTGCTTCAACAGTCAATTCGCCAGTTTCCGAAACCTAAAGAAATGGATGAACACATTGTAATGCACAGGAGATATATCCTTTTCCTCCATATTCGAACTAACCTGCATAATCATGAAAAACGCAAATGAGTGGATCTCTAGGAAGTAGCTCGATCCAATTATAATGGACGTCAGTCCGCAAAGAATAGCGGCGAGTCCGAGGAATTTACGCAGATGAAACCGATCGGCGATGTGACCACTGGTTCATGTAAAAGAAATGACAAAATATCATGAGTAGGAAAAGTGATTATCAAACATTACTAAAAGATAAGAAGCAAGTAATCAGCAGACAGACATCATGTCTTGTCACAAGAAAATCGAACCAGGAATATGAACGAACGAATGATTAACACTTGTACAACTTATCCTAAGTTTAGTAAATTAACCCACGTCTAACTGCCGAGTTTTCTTTACCCGGTTCACCAAAACGAAAGGAAAATGCGTGTCGTAAAGTGTCAGCATTCATGTACTCACTTAACTCAGTCGATACCACAGAAGAGGCAAACTCCACATGAAGTAATAGTCAAAGAAGATATACCTTTTGTACGTAACTGTATCACCAGATATGAAAACACCCTAAACATCTTAGCAGTAAGCTATCCATTTGACCCGGTTCAGCCAGTCAAGAGAATTTTTGATGATAGCGACCAGAAGATGCCAGGGAATGTTTGAGAGATACCAACAAAACACTGTCTGTCGGTTTGTGTGTATAGAATTAGTGGCTGGGTTGTTTGTTTGAAAGGTATGGGCACCTTAATGTTCAATGTTTCGAGTATAGACAGTTACTTTAAGTAGTTGGATCCCCCAATGTTTTTACTTTCTCCTGATTAGAGCACGCATATTTCTTTACGATTGTATAGTAGCTAAACACCAGAGATAAACAGTGATGTGCAGCTGCCTTGACCATTCACAGAAGATATTGAAGCGTTCAACATTCTTGTCTGAAAGTGCCTGAAAGCTTGAAACTTTTAGGTTGATTTGTAAGTCCGCTTGTATAAGCACATTATACGGTTTGTTAATTTTACTTTACTGATTAATCCGAGTATATATATATATATATATTGGTAATTACATATAAGCAGTCGTGACAGATCGGCTGATTGAAATGATACAATTAGGCTTGCAGTTTAGTTAACGGACCAAAGGCTAGCATCCATTCCACACGCATTAGGGTGGATGTTTTAACTCACTGTCTGATCAAGAATACGCGATAATTGTATGCATTGTCGGCAACAAAACATAAGTCAATTAACACTTTTAAAGGCTTTTACTCAAATCAGAAAACCACCATCGATTATTAAAGTTGTTCAACTTGTAGTCGACACGATCGTAGATTATTTGTCAGTAACGGGTTTGCATGTACTTTGGTTACAATTATCAAAATTAAACAAATGTTGTGGGCAGAAATCGGTCTGTGAAGCACAGTTGTGTGTCAAGTGAGTCGCCATTACAAATGCTGGTAAACTTTTTCTGTGATACACCAGATGAAGTCGAACGAATTCTATTTCATTTAGTGAAACTTGCTGCATTTTATTTTATTAAAAGTGTACTAGTGTACTATGAACTGTTCATATATTACGTACACTTATGAATAAATTATAGTCGTGCCTTCATAATAACCTTTCTGACGCTCTGGTTTGCTACTTTATCATTGTCAAAGTGCAGCATGCTCATCAACTCAAACTTAACAAAAGGTTTGGATTACATTTTCCTCGTTGGGATGAAAGACTAACATGTCCTTCGTCTTACTGAACTCTCACATCCGTTAGATTAACCACTACACCCGTCTCTAAACCTGCGAAATACTTCAGACTGTTGATTTCTTACTATCTTTTGGTCACAGCATGTTACTGATGTCTCGCGAAAGGTTCGGCGGCTGTCATCTTTTTCTACCGCTCACTAATGTCTAGTCACTCCCCTACATTTATAAAATTGCCCATTATACTGTCTTTTCGTCAAAATAGTCGAATCTTTAGAAAAAGATGCCACACATCTGTGCCTCTCGTCTGTGCATTTTATTTGAACTTCACTGTTAGACCGTACAGTTTCCCACCATCTACATTCCCTAGTAATCTAGCAAACAGGCTTCCCACTGACTCGACTAATACAGTAAATAGATAAGCGTCCTGGAGACATTTAACAACTAGTTAACTCTGTTTTACGCACTTCTGCTCACAGTGCTTTGAATCCCGTAAGTCATCTTTTCAGCGAACACAAAACAATTACAGGTTTACTATAATCACAGGACAACAACTAATCTCGTAGGTTTCTTTCTAATTTTTTTTCGCTGATTGTAAACTTGCAACCAGATGGTAATGCTGCCGTCGAATTTTCCTTATAACACCCAGTCGGCCATATTCAACAGATCATCTGTTTTCTTTTGTAGTGTCTCGATATATCTGAGAACAGTTCCTCATTTTTGTGAGTAAACATTAAATTATAGTGGTTTCGACTTCCGTCGTGGTAATATGAGACGTCATCAATACGTAGTAATTTCTCGAACGTTCCAATTTCTTGAAGTCTCGGAGAGTTGATTCATATCCAGCACACTTAAAAGACGATACTCAACTTCACTTTCAGGTAATGTTGATAACTATCGGTTACAAATTTGGCGGTTTTAAAGTTTTCCTGAAGAGGAGGCGTGTTAGCCCTAGTAGTTTATCTAAATTTGTGTGATATTCTCAGTCTGCTACTGATCTTCTCATTTTGTCTCTACACAAAACAGATCTCTGTTAGCTTGCTACCTACGAGTAATAAAAATTAAAACGATTTGAACTGAAAGTCACTCACACATGGCCGAAGTTTTTGTAAGCGAATAAATCTTTCATTCGGCCCGTTTCTGGAAGAAGCACTAGGTTCGGGGTTTACTACTGAATGACTGAAGCTATTAGGACTGTAACCATGCCTCCTGTTGAGGCGATCGGTCAATTTAACTACCTCCCACAAACAAAAGTGACTGACGGTTTGCAAACGATGAATCGGTCACGCCTGATGTGAGATTGTTGGCACAATGGTCAACCTAGTCGTGTCAAGGCTAGTGAGCTGGAACAAGAGCAAAACTCGTGTGTAGTGCCTGTTTTTGGAGTGGTTAACTGACAATTTTACTCGAATGCGAACGCTGTGATCAACCGTAGCCTAAAACAAGCAACGAAATGTTGAATACCCCAAACATAACTGTTTTCGAATCGACCCGTTTCTAACTTCGATTATTTTTAGCTGGAAGTTGAACACTTTTTGAGTTAGACGAAAGCGTAATGTAAACAACAGTCTATAAGACCTCCAACTTTCCTCCGAAGAGATAGACTTAAAAACACTAGAAAGGCTATTCACAGTGCACTTTTCCTCTCATAACCAAAAAAGTAATGTTTCTTCGCAAACCTTGGTGGATATTTTCATCAAACAGAAAACCCTATACATTGTTTCATACACGAAAAGCTGTTCCATGAAACTAGGTGCATCATCATCATCATCATCGTGGACAGCAATACATCAGTGGTTCACATTAATGCTTAACTGCCACACAACCACGAAGGAAAAAAAATCTACATAGGAAGACAGAAGAAAAAGGAAGGGGAGGAGAAGGTACCAAACCACCAAAAATAAACAAATTCATATTCAAACAATCAACATCAAGGTGCGTACACCCCGCAAACAAACAACCGAACCATAAGTAAAACTAAGGTGTCATCAGCAAGACAGTCAGCCTGCTTAATACTTTTACTGCCCTATGTCATTAAATGCACTCACTTCACATACAACTCGGCAAAAAACGACAACGTTTGAGCCACTAAGCCTAATTGGCCACCAGCCACAGACCGTGGGAATCGTGAGGTCCTCAACCCGAGAGATGAACTCGACCTACATTGGTCAACCCCTTCGTGAACGAAATTATCTCTTTATACCAGGTCATTATCTGACAACCTCGCATCTCACGCCAGTCGAACGCAGCACCCACAAAGGGTGCTCGGCCCGGCAAACGACTAACTGGCATCCTTAGTACATGAACTAACAATCTAAGTCTAGGCAAATATAGTGAGTGAACGAAAGAACTCGTTTGGTAATCGATGCCAGACACCCGCTTTCTAACCTCTTCGTTGCTTACTCTCTGGTGCCAACCGATACGAGCGATTAAACGCGGTAGTCAAATACTTGAAAACTAGGCACAAAAATGGCGATTGTAAATTCAAGCTGTTACTCATTTTGTATGACCTCATGAACAAAAGTGGTGTGCTTTGAATGATGAGCAACTGATAGAAACAACGTAGTGAACAGTGGTTCTCTTACAATTCTTTTACCAGATCATTGCAAACACACAGAATACTGAGAATACAGTGACGTAAACTGTAAAATTCTTTTGGACGCAAGGTCCAAGCAACAACGTCATATCACAAACACAATATTTTTTCCCACTGACTTTGAACCTGAAAAAAATCCCTAATTCGTTTCATTTTATTCACTCTCCCGTTATTGTGCAATCGAATGTGTTGGTATGACAACCAAACGTTCGCTATAGTGGGTCAAAAGGCATCATGTAGACAAGCTGGAGACATATTTTATCGAATCGACCAGCAGCGTGATCGAAGTACACCTGATGCATGCGGAATTTTGATTTCAGTACAGTCAATACAACCCCAGTCAGTCAACCCAAAATGTTTAGACAGCCACAGCTAAACACCCCCCCCCCGAAACGATCGTTAACCAACGGCCTAAACCAGTTCTTCCATAAAGACAACGGTTTATTCAAGTCCTGCAGTAGCCGTGGCTAAATGTCAACTAACCAAATTCTTACGCAGACCTTGAACTAAACCCCAGTTCTGTGACGTAAGTGTGACATTCTTCATCCTAAGTTCTGTCGATTCATACTTGAAGAGGTTGGTGCATGATAACGATTGATTCATGACAAGTGCTAATGTCCATAACCTTTTTGATTTAGTGTGCCATTAGGTTCTTTAACTATGTAGATGAAGCATGAAAATTCAACTGGCTTGCTTTCCATGTCTGTTTGCAATGAGCTGAGCCATTGAGGAAACGACAAAACTCGTTTTTGATGCATAAACCTTAATTAGGACAAGCGAACTAGACAGAACAAACTGTTTCGCATGCTAGGAAATAACTGACTAAATTCTCAAATGTGCCTTGGAAACAGGCCGTCTAAATTTTCTTTGACCATTCTGTGCATAGCTTTGCTGAGCCGATGAAGTGTCGCCCTAAACAAGTGTTCACCAAGTAGTTGGTTTGAATTCGGTGTGAAATTTTCCGCGAAACAGATAATTATCCTTTTCAGTTTGATAACCTTCGTGGAACGTAGTAACAAGAAGCATTACATCTGTTAATCAGCGGTTCTACCATATGAAAATGCAGTTACGGCCACCATTGTTTAAAATGGTAGTAGGTGCTCACTCCTTGCTGATGGAATGGAGTTTTATTCAAGTTTATCCAAACCCATGTGAGAAATGGGTGATTATCGTGAAAGGGACAAATTTATTACAATATCGCAAATATGAAAGAAGTTTGTCCAATGATGAATTCATGAAAAACAGAGTGAATTCAGCTGAAGATTAACACACACTCCTATACTGTTTCAGTAAATCTGTACTAAGTAGCACGGAACTTTGTTTTGTTCATCATTCAAACACAATTTCAGACAGCTCTCTTTGAGCAGTTAGTTTGTGTGGTGGGTTTGTACGCCTATCAGGAACCACCGCCAGTTGGACAATAGGTTTAATTTTTGAACTTCAGTGTACAAGTCCATATTCTTTAGTTTATGAAGCAGATTATTTCGTAATGATTGGGATATATATTCCAACATATTTTGAACAACTATTGACGGTTAAGATGTATATAAACCAATACAACACAAGCTTTTATTAATGGTCCTAACAAGGCAACTTTCATGTTTTAATAGGTCTCTACCGGACAAGTGTCAAGCTATTATTTGCTCTCCTTAAGAACGTCACTATTACTGGGATCACCTGATAGGCCCTAACGAAGCATATCATCAAGACCAGTAGGCAATAGAAATTAGGGGCATTTTTAAGTTCAGACCGAGAATTTCACAGTTCTTTTCTAAAAAAAAGTTAGTGAAGCCCAGTTACATTCAAGCATATCCACGAGATAAGGCTGCACGAAACTATTGGGAAACCTTGTCTACTGATCCATTTTATGCGTAAGCGGAACACACAAACCTTTACAAGTGTTTTGAAGATGTTTTCGTTCTCAGGTTAGCACTATACCCAAACGATTCGTGACCTTGTTAATTAATCTTTTCATCACGTTTTCTTAATCTGTTGAGTCCTGCTGCACATCCGTGTGCACTGTCCATAAAACTGCCGACCTCGAGTGACTAGTATCTCATAACAGACGTCTCATATAATCAATGTCGCACAATTCATCACTTCCTTCCAGAGTAAAGCTCTACTACTTTGAGATTGATCCGTTCACTCGCAGGTTATCTTGACAGATTATTCCTCTTTTAAATGAAAAAAGAATGACATACCGATAAGAGACCGTGTTGAAGTTGGGCTTGGAGAGTCGATTACCATCGTCCACGGAGTTAATGGGACCCAACTGTACTAGAGGTAAGTTTATACTTTTAATAGAATTCACCCAATGTATAATATAGGAGGATAAGTGAAAAAGATATAGAGCACTCAATACTGAAGATCAAAACGCCAAAGCCTGCAAACAGGAAGTATAGAATAAAAAACCAATTGTGCACCAGCCGTTCACAAGACGGATGACATATAGGGCACGCGGCAGATAGGGAGATCCAGTGTACATTGTGAGGAGGTTGTTGCAGCGTGGAATTGGCAGCTTTATGAGCAGTCATGGCTGCATAGTAGTTAGACATCAGTGCAAACCATTGACGCATTATGTATGTAATAGTAATGCAGACGTTCTAATCCTCTGATTTCCCTCCATCCCCACTTAATCTAAGTAGAACCGCAGCGGAAGATCGTTGTTCACGTAAGACCTTCTTTTACGCGACTTGTCACTTTATTTTCAGTTCCGTTTCACTTTATATCAACTATTTGTCGGAATAATACTACACATGAGCATGCTATTCAATTCATGACTGTTCGTTGTATGTTTGTACTGCCCCGGGAACGATGCTACATAAGCAGTATCTTCGATCGAGACCACTAATGTTGAAACCCTATTCTACTACAGTCTTTCATAACTTATAATCTCTTGGGATCCCCGAAAAAAATGTATTCAACTGTTGCTCTCACTGTCCTCAATTAGGCACTGTCCTTGCGTTTGTTGTATATGTAGTCCAGTCGTCGACAGTGACGTAGCAGCTGCGGATTTTATTGATTATGGGGGGAAGTTCACCTAAGATATACCTCGCAAATGGCCACAATAATCGCAGGAATACATCAGAAAAGTGGAATGTGCAACCAAAAATTAAAAACAGCCTGTTGGTGGAGTAAAGTCGTTTAAATCAGGAAATGGACTGAGAGGAACACAAATTTACGAACAAGTTGTAATAGTTGACTTTCCGGTTACCTCGAGTTGACTTTCTCAGGCGTGTTGTACTCGAAGTCATATCAAGAAAGAAATAGAGATCATTTGGGGTTTGCCACGGCTGCGTTAACTTCCATCGCGTCTGAATGGATTGCTCACATTCTTTTCTAACTAAATGGGAGTGAGACTGATGTAGATAAGGTAAGTTTGTGTCTGGTGTTGTTTATTGGTTGACGCCACACTGCAGACAGAGGTTTGCTACAGCTGTTGTTAACGCATGTGTGTTGAGTGTAAATGGTTAGAATTTCAACACAACATCGCTCTGCATGAGAAGGCAGACCCATATACGTCACTCAAGCCTGGTCAAAACATGGGTCGTGATTCTCTAACAGTGCATGTAGTGCGATGATCTAGTCTTTTTCTAACTTCCTAAGTTGGTATACTTCTTTTGTAGGGAACAACGCATGCTTTATCAGCCGGGAGAATTGGTGTAGGCACACACAATGGAAGTATGGGTCAGGTAATTGCGCTCTACTGAAACTATCTCGGGAATTCCGAAGTTTGTGTTTTAAGAAGTTATTCGAATGTCTTATGGCAAAATTTGAACTAAAGATTGCTAATATATGCATTAAATTATAAATCCTTTGTACACTGGTCAGAGGAAACATTATAGAAGTTACACAAAAATTACACCGTAGAAAAAATGCTTCAAGCAAGAAAAAAGATCCTGGTGAGGTTTAGAAAAATGTAAAACTTGTGCTTACCTTTAAATAGTCTTGTGTAAAAAAAGAGTGATTTTTATCAGGAAATTATGTACATCTCCCTCCTTTATCAACAGCTTCATCAAAGAAATCGCGCAGATAATTGTGATTTTTCGCCTAAAATACCTACTTCCGTCAGTAGACATGACGGTATTTAAGGAGCCAGTATATATTAATGCGCATTCGTCAAAATAGATTACCTCCTGAGAGTTCCCACACAGGTTGCATCCACCTATTGTTATATCGTATTCCGACTCAGTACCTTTCATAGTAATCCAGTAATCGTTGAACGCATAGTGGCAAATGCAACGTGACAACCAGGACTGGCAACTCCCCAGTGCTTTCCTTACTCTATTCATTAAACATCTTAATTCATTCGCGTTATATCGTGTTTCATCAAGTTCCCAAATACACACCTTTTGCACTGATGGAACTGAAAATTTGGAGATGGATTCAGAAACTGAAGAAAGGTGTGTACCTGTCATCTTAAACGATCCCATATCCCGTGTGTGACATCCTAATTTGATCCGTTGTACATTCAACTTTCGTTCTTCTTTAATATCTGATAAGGTGTTGGTAGCATTCTAGATCATTTCAGTCTAGTTAATATAAGGTGGTATTTATACATATCGTGCATATGCCTTCAGTACCTATTTATACTAAACATATATTCACAGACTCTAGAAAGTGTGCCTTTTCCGAGGATTCCAGTAGTAATGAAACTGTTTGCATCCGCTTTACACACAGGTTTACCAGACCGCTTGTTATGGAAGGTCTCTATCGGTATCACTTTATTCTAACATACAATACATTACATACTGCGGAATCTATGACTTTTTTAGCAGCACTCAATATTCGAATATTTCACTGTCATTTTATCAGTGCGGCTAATTTGAAACAGAAGCAACGCTGTTTATAAACAAAAGCATACAGTTTTTTCAACTGGTACACTCAAGCGGATTGATTATATAGATTGAACATCACCGACAGTAGATCGCAGCTGTCTCATTCCCATAGACTTTCCAGTCAGCCCATTTCGAAAAGAACCACTAGACTTGAGTTTCGTTATCATTAGAACTCGTTAGTAGTGCATCTCATCGCCACTGCCGAGACTTGAACAACGGACACGCTGTTCATGAGGCGACCGTGTTTACCACTGCGCCATTGACTTCACATTAGGCACGACCGAATTATCATATGTGAACGCTCAATCACTTTCGCATGTGAGTAATGATCAGATTGATTATTGTTTCTTTGTATGTTCTCTCTGGGTACCGTTCACGGTCGGCTGAACAGCAATGGAACTAAATAAGATCAAGATTAAAACATTCCGCATCTCCGATTACTTCCAAAATATGTTGTTTGTTGCCTTCATCAACGTTGGTCTCTTATTCACTCGTGTTCGGATTGCTTTCAGGATCAAAACGCTTGTACATAAAAGGTGTGCTATATTCGTTTAATATTCAGATACATGTATGTTCACGACATTAGGTGCTAACTTCCTACTCAGTTTTTACAGTAGGAGATAGAAGAAATCTTAGTTTCGGGAATGATACTAACAAGACCAGTCCTACTGACAGTTACCGATCATCACTGCTGTGTGATAACAGGCTCTATAGGTATTAGTAGAAATGTCAATAGAGAAAAGTTAAAAGGGACCTTAGAAGTTGTTCTACTTTCCGAATTTATAGCAGTAAACGAAGCAAAGTAAGGTATTATTTATTTGAAGTTAGCTATCTCTAGTAAACCACATGGATTGTTCAGTCGTTCCTATTACAGCTTAGTGTGTTTCGAACTGGAATGTTGTTTACAGATATGAAACTAACTTTTGCGAAAGAATATTCCATATCTGATAAGGATTAAAGCGCCATCCATAATTTGGCTGAACAAACCAACAAAGCAGACTTAAACTGTTATGCTTGAAGAAGATAAGGAAAACAGGGAACCTAATGAATGTGTTTAACACCGCTTGTAGTATAATTCCGTCGAACAGAAACAGATATTAAACTCCACAATAAAGTAAAATTTTGCAATGAGGGGTATGAACTCCTAGAGTACTTTGCCTTTCGATGTGCTGAAGTTTGAGACTGAGCCAACTTTTAAAATGCACCGTTTTCATTTTTCATCCAAACAAATGACAAGCAAAAATGTGTACCTGAATCAGTGGCATGTTGACTGACTTTTTGAAGGCTTCACCACTCGTTCTAATGTTCCGCTTCCGGCATTCTTCATAAGGGAATCATGAATGGACTACTCAGCAGACACAATCAACTCTGGTATATAATGACTTGATAATACAGTTAGTTATTTGGTATTTATTTATTGTCTATTCATCGTACATGCTAACAATATTTAATGCGCATTTATTAAGCATGTGAGATAATGACCACATCCACAAAATGATGTTTCGGGAGTGCACTGCACAGTGAAGGCATAAGTCAAAAACAGACTTTGTGCCTCCGTTAGAATTTTTGGACATTTAGCTAGGTGAAAGAATGATCGTCCGTAACAAACTATTGAATCGTTATTTTCACTACAGCATCATTATTGTCTTTCTTCATTTGAAATTGAATTAAAATTCTGGCAACAGCAATGATGACATTTAGAAGGGACCTGACTACGAAATGTCTAGGATTTGGGTGGGTTCAAACCAGTGACGGGGAGAACATGCCCAAATTTGGCGAGTGCTTTACCAGCTTGACAACGAAGCCACATTAAAAGCTGAGGGAGTTCACATTTGTATTCAGCTTCCGCCCAATCCCCTGTGTCATCCGGAACTCACCAAATATTGAATGCTTGCTTACCCAGACAGAGGTTCGCAAAAAATTTGCATTGTAATCCACCAATGCAAGTGAATCCACGGTGTGTGTTTGTAGGTCAGCTGATATAACGTCTACTGCGTTTGGGTATGTTGTTTCTGCTGCTGGTTCAAATCCAACCGAAGTCAAGATTCTTCGCAATTAGGTCTCCTCCGATTTACCAAATCTGTCATACCACTTAGCAGCAATAAGATGCTCAATAATAATAATAATAATAATAATAATAGTAATAATAATAATAATAAATATTTGGTTGTGCATCTGTTAGCTTCCGACAGTCTCCAGATCTGGCTCACACAGGTATATATATATATATATATATATATATATATATATATATATATATATATATATACGGGACCTGAAAAACTGACGACGGTGAGGCTATAGAAAGAAAGGTTTGAGTGAAATGGGAAAACGATGACATTATTGTCGCTTGGAAATAACAACGATAATGAATAAAAACATTACAATGTCGCGAGCTCTATAATTTCTCGATCCATTTGGTGTATAGGGAAAAACTTTTTTTCGATTACGATTATTCAGAGAAAAACACGACCAAGAATTGCTATGGTGTTGAATGATTGTCTCTGTTGAACAATAGAGAATTCGTGCACATTAAGAAATTTCAAACCATGTACTCCCTTTGATTTCATTCTAACCATCCGTGTTTCCTATATTATACTCTTTGTAAAACTCCTGTGAACCAACATCACGCTGCGTGGTTATTTTGATGTGTCACCAATGAGTATGTTAATTAGAAAAATATCCATTCAAACAAACATATCAATACGTTTTAAGTGGACGCACAATTGTTGCATGCTCTCTGTTCAACCTATTCACACCATGATGTTACCAAACTCTATCAATCTGTTTATTGATCGTAAATACAATCATCGAAGTTTCATATTCACGTACACAAGCCAGCTGCTAACACGTACAAAGCAGCAGTTTTAGGCAATTGAAGTTGTGTGAGCTCTTAAGCTGACGAGTCTAAGTAACTAAATATTACCTTTGAAACCGACAAAATGAGTTAGAAACTTACAGTTAGTTTAATTCTATTCGCTATCCCTTATTTGGTGTGTTGCACAAGTGAACGTCGAACATTTGAAAGTTCCATAGACACTGCCTACCTCATCTTGGATAGATGGGAATTGTCCATGATCTAAGTCAAATGAAACATGATCACAAGAGAGTCATTTACTTTAATCGCGTCTGCATATCGTGCTTATGGTTATTTAGCGCTTGGTGTTTATAATTTTCACAAAGAGTCCGTCATTTTGTTAATCAGGCAAATGACAGCAAACTCATCACCGTGTTGATAACCTAATCTCACGCTATCAGGTTTGTTCTTAGCAAAACCCTGTACAATAACTGGGACTCTAAATACGCAAAGAGCTGAGCCTTGAAACTGGAAAAAGGATTAAAATTGGCTGTGAAAAACGGCGCTGATTAAAACTGTTTTGGGGGTTGTTCACTACACATCTGGCCGCAGCATGAATGGCGATCACATCTCAAAGCTATATTTAACTGGCTATGAAATGAAAAACAACTATATTTCTCAACCGACAAACATGTTGACTTGAAAAGTCGCGTGATGAAGTTTACTCAAATAACATTTATGCAAAATGGATAATACCTAGAAGTACGATAAAGGTAAACGGTCACTTCAGGCGGTCGTAGTACATTTGGGTTAATGCAATAATTTGTCGGTGTCGGTTACGTAGACGTCCGACGGTGAATCATTTCTCAGTCCACTTTACAGTTAGGCGGCGGCATTTCCATATGATTAGGCCCATTCCAACGAACTCAGCGAGGTGGACTGAGTAATTTGGAAAACAAACATATGTAGTTCTAACTTCACATTTAAACAGGTGGGTGTTTTAGGTTTGCTTGTTTAAAGCTATACCACCGCCTGCAACTCAGTAAGTGAGGTAACGACTGTACTGAAAGAAGCAAGAGGGAGTTTTGACTAGAAGCATTACACCTCGTCATCAAAATAACATTCAGCCGGCGAAGTTAGGTGAACAAGTAGAAAAAAAGGCAGCAGTACATCACACTGATCGTTCGAGGAATTGCCATACAGTATTGTATCGATCAGTTTTTGCACTAGAGCATATGGAAATCTTGTTGAGAACTTTATCGTGCTGACTTTTAAACTCATATGTCCACTCTCTAAAACATGGTCGTCATTAATCCTTCAGCAAGTCTGATATTACTAAAAGAATGTGAGCGGATTAGTTCGTCAACGGAAAGCGAGGTTATTTTCTGAAACATAGCAAGGCTCAGACGATCTCCTAACGTCCGAAGTTGATATTATAAAATTATCTGTTCCGTGTAAGCGTGTATTTAATTGGCATATTTCACTTAGGAGTACCAAGTACGTGAGCACTATGTTACCACTGAGTTTGCAGAGTTGCTGTCATTTTAACGTGTACAGTTGGTCATCTGGATGAACTTTAGGTGGAACGCTGTAAAATTTCATAAAAGTCTACTATGCGATATGAATGTCTGTATACCTGGATATGTTTGCATGGTTCAACTTATGCATAAAGCTGTTACGCTTTGTATACCCTATATGCCACTTAGTAACAACACAGTTCTTAATCTTCCTTACAGTGACGGTAGGCGTCTTCTTACGTTTTAGTGATTTCAGTCTATCTCTCACATTCATCTAGATATGAACACTCCAATGCTTCATGGAAACAGAGACTTTTGCTGTAAATCTAACTTTCTGTGCAATAATCATCCGCGTTCTTTTCAGTAGCCAACTGCTTGGACTTTTGTTACGTATTACATGGTTACGCGTGTTACAGTTGAATAAAATGGTAAAGATTAAGTAAACCGGTACATTTAGTTGAAACCAGTGGATTAACCACATTCTCGTTAACATCGTTGGACAATATGAACCTTGATACACCTGGATGAAACGATGCTTTTAAACATGGTCCCACACTCTCCTCCAAAGGTCCAACACAGCCTCCCTGAGTATTGAGACTGTACTTTATTCCGGATGCCTTAACAGACTTCGAACGATAAAGGGGCCAACCTGGGATCGTGTGAGCATAGTCGGATCAGAAAGAACTTCGCCGCTGGAGTAGAAGGAAAAAAATATAACAAAATATATAACTTAGCAAGTTTTGTACCAAGTTATCCCCTGCAATATTTTGCCTTCGTTAACAGCGTTTGTTTTCTTTCTGGCCTAACTTTTCTCGAAAATTGGGATGGTGAGATAGAGGAAAAATTGGCCGGTGAAAGGAGTGTTAATCAGGTAGAGAAAGAAAAATTAGACCAATGATGTTGAGGTAGGGCGATTCGTTTGTGTGTCACAATTTTTACACAACTTCTGTTAGTTCGTTTTTAATTTGCATCCCCAGGAAGAAGCATGCGGAATTGTTGAAATGCGTTTCAGCAAACATTTTTGAAGATGCAAGTAGCAGTGAGGAAAATGCCGGAGAACAAATGACTGCGTGGTGGTTTTCACCTATCGACCACGCTTCTAAATTGTAGATACTCTATTTGTTTATCCCTACCTAAGGTTAAGTTTTTAGTATCGTCTACACCCACTTTTACACACTCGTGCATATGTTCAAGCATTTGTTTGAACGAATGACGACAGCAACAGGTAACTTGTGCATTCAGAATTATGACTCTAGCAGAGCGCACGCTTACCTTTCCGTTGTACTGCCTCTTTGTCTTATCGCTCTTTTGCTCGCACATCGATTTCGTGAGTCTACAGCATATTTTTTATCTAATAACTGCCTCCTTCTTGACCTGGTTCCTCGTGACTCTCCTAAACAAAACACCAACCCATTTTAACGTTAGGCCCTGAAAGGCGAATGATGAAGAGAAAGTGGGTGAGCTTATAAAAGTGTGTTTAGTCTAATGTCGTTGTACTGCGAATCATATCTCACACGATTTTGATTCTGGCCGGATTGTTTACATCATTTTTGAATAAAATAAAATAAAATATACACCGCCTTATAAACTGTTTTTATTTCTGTATGCAACTGAGTTCTCGATATCACTACATGCTCCCGTAGTCACTACAGGCCTTCCCTCACATGGTGAGGCTGTGGTAGAGTGCTTTATTAAATTTCGTGGATTACAACCAGCAACCGTATGATTACAGGAACATCACGCAGTTTAACTGTTTTCCGTTCTACTATGACATTTACCTTGGTAATTATTGCTTGCCTATCCTAGTTACGTAGATATGGCTAGTTTTGTCAGTCCGAAGGGTAAAATGGCAAAGGTACTAGGCGCGATGCAGAGGGAATGTGTAAATAAATGACCAAAGACAAAAGTGAAAGGGAGATTTGTGAACTTTGCTCCAAACCAACCCTCTTTCTTGAAGTTTCCTTAGTTCGTCTCTCATGAGCTAAAAAATGTTTTATTTCGTCGTCACCCTACTACTACTTCCTAGCAGCAGCAATTTGTCCACTACGGCTGTCATGGTGACCTAACTTAAATGAGATTAACGACCCTTAGACAAGATGGACGGATGTATACTTATACCGTGGATTTACAGTATAAGTGTGTGCTCCTCCATTTTGTCGAGGGCCATCCGACAGACGTAAATGACCGGTGACAACTACTTCGAGTAATCGGAACGAATCAAGTGCTACAGCCTATTGACAAAAGTAACAGAACAGCGTAAATAAATTTTTCAGGACGGGTTCTGCTGAATACTTTTCAATCTACTCCACTTTACCTATTGCTCATCTACTGAGGTTCATATTGAGGGTTAGTTGTCGGCTATAGTCAAGTGGCGTGTATGAGTGTAATAATATGCTCTGGACATATTGGGCAAGTTGTAATAGTTTGACTTAATATGAGCACGTATGAATTGCAACAGGATTTTGTGATTGCTTTCGCCAAACTGTTCAGTACCTTCCAGCGTATTCGACTATACAGCCGGATATGGTTTACTCCTGTGATAGTAGGTTCTTTTCAATCTGTGAGGTGCTGTTTAAATAACCGTGCACATATTTCGCATTATCAGGGGGTCTCGTAGTAGTCACTTAAAGCGAACTTTTTTGTCGCAGTTGTAGTGTTTTATTTCACACTTGAAATGAGGCACGTTAACATTAGCATTTTTTCTGCAAAACCTCTAAACTCTTCCCGTCTGCACGCTACTTAGTAGAAGATATTTGGTTGCTGAAGCGCAATTTGTCAATTCCTGTATTGCTACTAACCAGGGACTTATCAACCTGGGAGTGGAACGTTGTCGGAGTGATCCTGCCGTCATTTACAGCATAAAGTAAATAAAGTCAGATGCAAGGACGCATTTCAGTTATAACCGTCTCGGACAACCCAGCCAGCAAGTGAGACGCCCACAACCTGGTCGGACGTCCTGCAGTTATTATCGTAAAAGTCCATCTGGGGGTAGCAATAGTGCACTCCACAGGCGCTACATATTAAGACAATTTCTAGTGAACAATACAGCAAAAGGTATTACACTTACCATAACAAACAAAACCTTATTTAACATGGCTGTATTTTCCAATTTTTACTATCAACTTCACCGAGTGTACCATGTCAGCTTGAAATTTTTACCATGTCGCAGCATTGCAACAACTTTCCTCCTAAAACTCTTCGCCGCTGTACTTTTCCAAAGTGTAACAACCAGGTTGAATGGAATTTAGCGAGGAATTCAGATGAATTGTACATCGACAAAGAATGTACATGTATAGGCACAAGTGTCTCGATTGTTTCGTGATGGTCTTCTGCTATTGAAGATTGGAGATGTCGTTAGGAGTTAATCTATCAGAAATAAGCACATCACTTTCTGATAAATAGTAACACTCGTACGGATGCTGATAATACCTAACTCATATAAATAACAGTTATCTTATTAACTATTACGAACTAACTAAAAACCGCAACAAACGCTTAAATATGCGGACTATCGGAAGGGCTACTTTAATGCTTACTATTCATGCTAATTTATTTTCAGTTGTAAATAGTGTAACGTCCAGCGAACTTCATCATTATCATGGATTGTCAATAACTCCTGAACATTAAAAGGACTTCCCGTCAGTAATTTTACCGAATTATAGATTATGGCAACTGTGTTTATTTTTGCTCGACGATTTTCCTAGAAGAGTGCTTTCCAGCGATCGAGAGAGTGATGTGGCCAACAAGCAGTTACATTCAAATAAGATAGGGTCATTTAAAGGTCACTGTTGGTAGCTGTCGTCTATTCTGAGTCGCCTGATAACAATGCCAACCACATTTTCGTTGGCAGACAATTATTTCGCCAACCGAAACAGGAAGGTTAAATAAATCTTCCTAAGGATGTTGTCGACAAACCAGCAGACTCGGAATGACGTGGATTTAATTACCAAGGAATTAGACAAAGACAATGTGTGACTGTGGATGCTTGCTCATTGGTACTCGTGGATAAAACTGTGTTCAGCAAGCTGAGTAGTACTTGGGCTACCTTTCAAGTGAGAAAAGCATTGTCTGTCGGATCAACTCAACGGACGAGTAACGCTTCGAGATACTGACTGTCCAGCTAGAAGGATCAAAACTTTCGCTCAATTGTACAGTGAAGGGAACATAATATTATATCGCCCGCCAAAGTTCTTAACACAGACATGGTTCAAACATCCTTTCTCATATGTATATGTCCTGCCTGAAGTGGTGAAGCGACTGCTCAAACTTTGCTGTTTCACTTGGGCAAATACAACCATCAAGTTGTCTACGACGGCTATACGAGGGATCAACGGTTGTGCCAAGCAGATCCATCGACTTTAACTCATTACCTTCCAAAAACGTAAAGACCTTTGCATGAAAAATGGCCGAAAGAAAGCCCTCAATTATCAGCAAGCCATTTTGCACATTAAAACTGCTATTCTGCAAAATTTGCTCGACATGAGAAGGGAATAAACATTTTTATATCCTTCAGCAAAATAAAGCCCGCTAAGCACAACTTGCCATTTGTACAGAGGATGTCGTCTAAGAGGACTGAGCAGTTTACATTTATCTGAGTTGAGAATTGGTTGGTTCCTTATGTGCACGGAGTAAATCACTTGTGTGATGACGCCAAGCAGTGTGAATGCCAGATGTATTCTAGCTATTTCATATTGATCAAATTTATCTTGTATGATCCGTTCAGTACCCCCAATGACCCTACCTGTTTCAAACTTATTTCGTAGATGTGTGTATCACAAGGGCGGTAAAATTTTTATCTTTAATTACGGGTCCTTTTCGACTCAAGGTCTTGCAAACCATTCTTAAGGACGATCAATGCTGCAAAATATGGTTTAAAAGATGGGAGATTTTATTACTTAGCGTTAGTTTTTGTAGATTTCTCGAATCCGATGCGTGATATGTTCTATGGAATTCGTTAATAAATTTACAGGCTGCACCTGGACAAAAACTTAAAAAGATATTAGATATATGCATTCCTTTCGCGGCATACGGTATACTGTGCCAAATACTTAAGATGAACTGCAGAAGATGCGTAGATGTTGAAGACAAAACTGACGGACACAAAATTAACAAACATCGTGATAAGTTATGATTTCATTCGTTACATGTAGACAAATGGACCATTCGAGGATAAGTGAGGTAAGTTTTCCTGGCACTTACACGCGCAATGAACTGAGAGCACTGACGGCCACTGAGCAGGCATACTATGTTGTTTGAAAGGAAACAATGACAAGATTTATCCAAGGTATATATCTGGCGTCCTTATTCTTGAATAAGTTAGCTGTACATTCGGACATTGTCAGGCATTATTAATCCCCATATCTATCACATGTTCATTGTAAGGAGAAATTTTAACGTTGGATACAGAAGGTGTACGAAGGGCGCAGAAGAGAACGTAAAATGAACTGTTCCAAATGCCCATAACCCTACGAAAGATTACTGATAATTTTAGCCACTATAATTGTCATACAAATGTAGGTTTGAACAAGTATGCCATTTATTTTGGAATTACCATGAGCATCTAGGGTTCATGATTTGCTTATTGTTACGCACGTGCGGAAAATGTTCCGTAAAGGACAAACGGATACATGAAAGAAGCAGAGCTATCCACGATAGTGTAAGAAAGCCTTAAGGCTATAGCCAATTGGCTATAGCCAACCTATCCATAGCTCGCAGTAATCACTTAATACACCGTGTAAAAACTTCATTGTGTATTACAGTTGTCACGAGCTCACCTGAAAAATAGACCAACCGAGTAGGCCACAAGGAATGTCATATCCAGCCATCCAAATAATGCGCTGTAATCACTCCCATCTTTTAAAAATGTGGAAACATTCGATAAAGAAATAACTCACCGAATGGTTTCCATCCACACGTAGTGCTTTCATTAGGGGTGCAATTTAAATGCCAAACGGATTTTACAACGCTGATTGGTTTGCGGGAAGCGTGAAAAAAGAGATATATGACGAATGTACTGAGGAAAACATATATACGTCCACTTCAGGATCAGTAACGTAGTGGAAACATGAACATACAAAGTACCATTCCACGGTCTTAAACAGCAACGGAATAACTTAACAATTGGAGCCGTACGAAACATGAGTTTCAAAGACAATGATTGTATTGGTAGACACAAAAATTGACTGTTTGCGGTGCGAATAAACAAAATAGAATATCACAAACAGCGTCTGTAATTCAAAACCAAGGCTTTCACTATGCGATATCTCTGTTCCATTCGATTGGAGAGAAGGGAAATTTCGACTTTCATCTTTTATTTTCAAATCAGTGATTTAAATATTTCATTTAGAGATCTCCTTATGTCCGTTTGCGAACAATGCTTCATTTCTGTATAACAACCATTTGAATCACTTTTACATGTTGTTCAAATCGATAAAAGTGACCTTGTAATACAATACAAATTCTGGGCACGTCGATCTGCTCTTCTCTTCATTGCGCGGTCGTTTGACAATACCAAACGAATTTACCAACCAATTTTTTTATAGCTCTGTTGTACTACGAACATTGCAGCATCCCTGATCGCGTTTCAGCAGCCCACGGCAACTCTGTGATATCACCCACATCCGGATACTGGTAATTTTGAATATCGTGGTGGTCATCTCGAGCACTTGCGAACACTTTTCTGTGAGTCAAATCCTTTTGGCTACCGTAACTTACTTGAACCTTGTAACTATTTCGTCTTATTCGTTCGTTTTATTATCGCCGATAGCCTAGTGACGTACACTCACATTTACCTAGTCTATTAAGTAAATCGTCTTGACCACTACAAACGTGCAGCAAACAAGCTCGTTTTCAGTTTCATCACCAGACTAAGTACAACATACGTCTGTGGGTTCGGTGGGGGCGATAGATAACATTACTGGGACAACAGACATCGGCCAGTAGTGTTTATCCGGCTTGGGCCATAAGACTTGGTGATATAACGTTGGTTACGAAGTTTGAGGGGGGAGCATCATATCTATGTAATGATTCCATTCCAGAAATGCGTACACGGACATAAAAGGTTCGATTTTTGATTCAACATTTTTAAGCACACAATGGTGGCGGGTGGATATGAATTGAAGTAGTGTGTTGGGCAAGTGGGTGTGCGTTAGACCCTCGTCCACTAATAATTTAATACGCCTTTCCTGAAGAGCAATCGCAACGTAGTCCCAGCAGTCATGGAACTACAGAACGCAGGGGGGATAGAAACAAACCGCATATAGCTAGGAATGTTTGGAAATATTATAAATAGTTAGCTCCAGCCTAATTTGGAACCAACGGCAGCTACCAAGAGGAGGAAGAGAAGAAGCGCGAGGTGGGCTACAGCCTACCCGGCGGCGCTCAAACTCGCGCCAAGCAGAAAGTGCGTGGAAACTTCGACGGCGATGAACAACGATCGAAAATTTTCGAGCTAGACGACATTTAATAATGAAAAAGTGGGTGGATCGTTAGGAAAGGCGCAAACGTGCACTGTGTACAATTAGCTGCAGGACACAAGAATGTGGCACTGAGTTCGCATCAGGGATCCCATTGCGGGCTGCCTGTAATCGGTAGACCGTGAATATCTCCGTTAGCTTTTAGTTAAAAAATACTTTTAAGCTATTGAGGTTGTCGAAATTTTGTTACATGTTACTGTTCCTAAAATCTCACAAATCCGTTCCCTAAAGATTCCTTTGTTTCAATCTTCCGAAGACGTAAGTAAGGAATGTGCGATAGTTCAACAGCACAGGGATTAATGCAAAAATAACGTAGAGTCGCATTCTACGTTGTTTCGGAGAATCTAAAGTA
>LUCH01000381.1:13048-70858 GCA_013368495.1 Paragonimus heterotremus
ACTCAGGTGCAGTATGTCTGCAGCTTCAGTCACCGGGATAGTCGACGCTCATCGTTGTTCAGACCTACCTCTTGTGAGCAGTAACCAGTCTGTGAGTGTGAACGTTGAGTTGCTTCCTATACATTTTAGTAGTGATTTAATTAGACCAGCAGAAGATATTAACTGGACAATATTCTTCATTAGGTGTGAACTTCATCATAAAGATGTAGATTCCCTTTAGTCTGACGAAGGTTTAATTACGACCTAGCTATTCTTAATGATACTGGTGATTACAATGGCGGTCATAAGATGAGTGATGGTAACAACACTCAGGTCGTCAATCACAACATACCATCATGTTTAAACAGAGCAGAAACTTCTGAAAATCACATTGTGCTTCTACTTGAAAGTGCAGTCTCTTGTTTTTCTACGCAGTCGGTGTTATAACGATCTTTGTTCCCGATGTATTTTTAACAAAACTATTGCAACTTCGAAGACGGAACTATAGAATCGATCAATTTTGTGGAAGTCATTCGAATCCGATTGAATCAAAGTGACTCATTAACGCCCCACATTCGCTGTCTTTTATAATGCATTATGTGGGTGTAACTGGCTGTGCTAACTGAACGCAAATTGTGTACAATACTATTTAAATGAATGCATGGTTTCAAGTCGGTATCGTTTATCCGTTCATTCACACATACGTTTTCTCACCGTGATTATTTCCCACCCTCCTTCAAATGTTTACATACACTGTAATCTTTTACATTTTCTACAAGACAACCAAGAGTCTACGCAACAATTGTATCGCCATAGCAAGTCGTCGCAGCAAGTTTCATGTGGATCGCATCAGTTTGTGTTCAGGTGAATAGACTGAGCTGTTGAGCAAGGCCGTACTGAATTCAATTATGATAGACAGACCACCCGCACATCCTGTGGACTATGTAACTATACAAATAAAGTATAATTAAATCGCTTCTGCCTTTTCAACTGCATTGTGAAGCAGGTGGATGGTCAGGACGCCAAAGATAATGCATGCAAGTACTCATCAGATTAGGAAATGAGCAAAATAATAACAGTAATTACGTGAATGCAATGGACACAAGTCCTCTGTGGTCTTGTTATTTCAGACTGCCGTTGGAACTTCAGTACCAGTCAAATCCAATTAGACGGAAACAATAGATATCCACTGTGTCACGCAATCCGGACTTGATGAGCTTTTACAAGAAAACAATTCTGAATAATATATAAATAGAACATCACTCAAAACTGATGAGAGCTCTGGCACATTAGTCAGATCATTTCGAAAAAATACCCACCATATTAAAGTTGCGCGTTACCGAATCTCACATTTGACAATGTTGAATCGCCATGTGCAAATGTTCAACCAAATTCGCTTCTGAATAATGCCCAGTTCATCTTCGAAATGGACTAGTTACGGTTTAGTTCAGTTAATGAAACCAACGCACGTGAAACTGTGAGTTACCCTTTCGAGGACTGGCAACAACACTTCGAATGACCCTTAGGATTTTCACTTCAACTTTAGCTCTTTATGGAAGGCCACTCGGTTGGGCATGTGGAACAATTCCAATTGACACTCTTACTAACCACACCATGCACAATTTGACAGCGGAATTCCGAATACCGTGTGAACCGGTTGGCATGTTCGTTGCTTGCCGAATAGAGAAACAGAAAACAATGTGTCAAATGGGAGACAAAATATGTTCTCACGTTGGCTTTTCTGGTTTTTATGAGGTGGAATCGTCTGCTTCTATCCAGTTCTCGAAAACAGCAGACAATAAGGGAGGCATTGTAAACGTTTATGAGGTTCATAGCCTCCGTTTATTATCGTGTCCGCCGAAGGTCTATTCCCTAATCACATATATTCTGCTCTGCGAAGTGTGACCTGAAATGACACATTATGTAAACAAAACAAATGGAGAAAATGTAAACATCTGTTGGGATAAAGTCTATCTCACAATTTCACAAGCGTTATCTCCATCACACTAACTAGTCCGAACCGCGGTACATATTGAGCATGAACTGTGAGATCACTCGGCAGTTCTCGGACAATTTACCGCTGTATTCGATTGGGACATTCTTAGCGGTATGTTTACCATGTCGCTGCAAACATGAACAATCTGGACCGAATCGTAAACCAATCAAATGTCGCTCATTTACTACACCGTTGTTTTAGCAGTTTGAGGGAGATAACTAGCTAGTGTTCGTCCGACTGAATTGCATTTCGTTCGTTCCCAATGGCCGGTATTGGAAATAGTAAAATTTCTTTTATCCCATCAGTTCGTCTCGCCTATCAATCCGTTTGCCGTCGAAAAAAACAATTTCTGTTGAATTTTTGATGATAGTATTCTGGTGTCTATACTGAGACAGTGGTTGATGACACATGCAAGAGTGAACGGAGCGGTAAATGCGTTCTCGGTTTTCAGCCTCATAGCTCGCGGGTTCATCCAGATAATTCGTTCGCAGAAACGTGTGTGTGTGTGTGTGTGTGTTAAAGTTGGATGTCCACGTTGTCGTTCTGGCCTGCTGGCTGATGCACTGCGCGGGGCCGCTATTCGAGATCACCCGTTTCTTTAGAGTTTGACAGACTGATAGGAACTGTCCGTCTGGTTAGATTGTGGTGAGCCTACCCTATTTGACGCTTGTCGCCCGCAAACGCAGGTACAGGCTTATAGGTGTTGCGTATATTCAGGAGACAAAATTTAGGGGAAATCTGCGTGCGTGCAGCTTTTGTACGTTCGTGGGTTGACGTTTGCTACTATGCTGTTTTGATGGTCAAGTTGCGTGCTGCTCTTGAACAAATGGCTTGTTGATTAGGACTTTGATCCTTCCAGGTTCAATCATATCACAAAGCTACAGGAGAGCAGCCAAACAAAATTCCATACGTTGATGATTTCCGCGCTTCACTACTGAGTGCGTAGGACTGTTTTGTCAGAAATTCAGGAATCTGAAGGTATTCAGGAGAGACGTATTTACACTTACCCCACTGTCTTCTTCCACATATGAAAAAGGAAGGTCTGTAAATGTACCGTCAGGTAGAGAATATCCTGGCCGTCCAAGAGTTGTCTACGACATCTGGCGTATCAAGCTGTATGGCTGAAAAAATACGCAGTATTCCTGAGAAATTTCATGGAGCTTATAAAGTAGTTAATACTTTTAGCATTGTTCGGAATGAGCCTTCCTTGTCTTGTCCATTGCTCTTTCTGAGCGAGGTTAAGCCCTCACTACCAGGTGAGTCAGCTTTTTCAGTAATTGATTCCCGAATGAGTCTTACAAGTTTATCTTTCGTGTCAACCTGTTGAGTCAGGGATTTTAGTTTGAGTTATCCAAGTCACACTGTGACATGTCGGAGGACGGAAGACGCTACCCAGTGGATGTGAAACGTTCGTTCACTACTGTCTCGATGCTTCGTCGGACGGACGGAACACAGTTGCTCACTGACATCGATGGAATTGAGTCAGGGGGAACATCTCTGTCGCAGCCTCAAGTAAAACAAGACTTGCAGACGGAAATGACTTCAGGGAAGTAGGCGCTAGTTTAACCGGTACTGGAGACATTTCCCAACTGAGGATGCTCTGATGCTTGGTGTTTATTTCTTAGGCGTAGACTTCACCGATTCCACAACGATTGGCGAAGAGCACAGTATCAGTCTTCGAAACGTATCTATGCCCTTTCTACTCGACCGAGGTAAGTCCCGAACTGTTTTTAATGTTTTCAGACAGAAGATCCCGAACACCGGTTATAGAAAGGACCACTTTTAATATCAGCTCTCCACTAAAAGTTGTTCGACATAGCTGAGTGCCCGATAGCTTGTCCCAGGTGAATTTAACGAACAGCTTTCATTAGACTTAGTAGTCCGGGCCATTAATTTTTGGCCTCACGGTTTTGGTGCCGTCAGTAAGAAACGTGTTCTTCTGCTGCACTCGTGGTTTACCCACAAGCTAGTTATCGGTAAACCCCTGATTTCGGCCAGATGCGAAATATACCATGTAGCAGACTCATCTAAAAAAATTATCACTACCATTTGCTTGACAACTTGATTGCACGACTCCGCGACATTCGCAAATCACACCGCTTGGGTGATTTGCTAGTTGTAATGTAGAAGAGATAGTAGATTGATCAGGATCATGTTAAATACTACTGTTTTTCAGTCCGCTTACTGTTGACCATCTGGACTGTGCTGAAAACCTTATGCAAAACAGGCATGGGACACAACAAGCAGAATGGTTTTTTAAGGCTCATCTCAAGAATATTTTCACCTCTGCTGCCGTCGATTGTATGTGAAAACATCCGAAGGAGTTAACTGTGAAGCATCCACCGGAACGATCAGTACTCAACATCAAAAACGCTCGGGCTGGTTCGTCGACTAGGATATAGCACATCAAGCTTGATATGCGGGAACAATTAGGCGTTCTATGTTTCCACAATGAACCACGTTAAGGACAACTGCTGAATACTGTCGGCATAAGGAGTTGTATAATTTGCTTAATACAAATTCTGGTTTGTTCATTCAGTTTTCTGAGCATTAGTGGGTGACGTCTCCGGGAAAGATACCGAAGCTATAGGGTAAGCACTTAGGCAAATTACTGAAACGGTCAGCTACAACTGACTGGGTGACAACTAATAACATTTCAGAGCAAGTCAGCACAAAATCATTCATCTCCTCTAAGACTTCGTAGTGGTCCAGACAGTCATCGTAGTACTGCGAAACAGAACAAATGTCGGTGGAGGTTGGTTACCACATGAACTTCTGAAGTGTGGCGGTCAACCTTTGAAACATACTATGCTCAATTCGAATTATTACACCTGGAAACAGGAGACAGTCCCGTTGAGGTTAGAAACTGATCACGTTGTGCTTTTAATTCAAGGTAAGGATAGTGAATGGCGGACTCAATCAGTTGGTTTGTGCTACAGTGGTTCTAGACGAACTTCTGTTTACTCGTGAAAATACGAAGTCTGTGAGACTAATGTTTCCGAAAAGTAGTGTAGGTTTCCGATCAACCTCAATGAGGTTGACATAATGTTTGCCGCTCTCCAGCCCCAGGAAGGATGTTGTTGTATGTTTCCTTTGTGGACTTCTTCAGGTAGTGTGTTACCGTGAATAATGATGCATCATATATGGTGTTTGGTGAGACTGTATGTGCAAGTTAATTTGTTAAGTGATATATGCAAGTAAGACAGCAAAAGTGCAGTCGCGTGGATTAACCTCTATCGATTTCGGAATTGTCAATATTGAGGTGCAGCGTTATATTTTAGTCCCAACCGTAGTTGGAACATATGTGATCGTAATATGAAAACCTTCAATTAGATCTTGGAGAGCTGTGTTCCAACAGGATGCCGCATAAATGCTCATCTGTTGAATATTTGTTAACTAGTTGATCAAAAACTGTCATGTGACAACCGTTCTGATCCAACTGATCATGGGTGGTTGTTCGTTATTTGCTAACAGTGAGGAACAAATGCATTGGTTGGTCAAGGCTTTTGCGAACTCAATAATGTGATTGAATTTAGATACCAATATAAATGAGCCGTCTTTCTTCTTTTAGCAAGTTCGACCTTGAGATATGCATCAGTACAGACAGTGCAGATGTCTACTGAAACCCCTGCAATCCGAGTAGCAATCTACCGACAGACCTTCAAGCGGACTGTAAGTTGCGACCTTGAAAGGTCAGTGATAATGCTGCTTTCGGATATCTTGGAAAGCCTCAATGAAATAAACTTAGCCCGAAGACGACAATTAAATTCCTTCTTATTACGCAGTGGTGCTGTCTGCAGAGATGTACGATAATGGAATCTGAACATTTTCTTAACGGAAAATGCAGTATATGGGCGGCTTCCATCTGCAATGCTTGATGAACCTCTTGGGCTTTTGGTGGTTGAAAATATTTCCGAATATTCAGATAATTCACCGAGAAGACACATACAAGAATGAACCCATGTTGAGGCGCAATCAGCTTTGTCTGATGGAATGCGGTTGCCGGATGATTGTACAACGAATCCCGGAGTACATACTAAGCCCATAGCTATGGGCAAATAGAGGAAATCTTGGTGACCACAACATGAAATACCAGAATGTTAACCAAACATGTTTTCTAAGTTGTAAGATCAACTTTAGACGATGGAATCAAGCAGTCATAAACAGAACCGTCTGCAGACGTACGATGACGTTCGAGAATTCGATGAGCGTTAGTTACGTGCCCGTGAATTCAAGCGCGCGGTGTGCACCACAGGTACTGTCGATGTGACAGTATAGCACGGCGATGACTACTGTCATAAATAATCTGACTATCTCGGATTGGTAGATCAGTTGAACAATCACGTTGGAACGACAACCAAGAGATGATGAATGCTTCAGTCACAATAAGATTAACTTGATTAAGTATCCACGTAATTTTGTTTCCAACTACATCGTTCGAAAACATTAGTCATCAAGTAAACCGCCCACTCTCACCTAAGGAATTTATCTCCTGGTTTGTTCATCTGGGTTGTTGCACTATAAGCTGAAGGTTTTTGAGGGTTTCTTGGTCCAAACTGAACTATCTGCCCTCCAATCAGCTCTATATAAAACGTACTAATAAGTACTACTTCGCTTAACCTTTTCCCGCTATATGTTTCTTTTAACTTTCTCACTAACGTAAAACACACACTTAACATCCAAAGTAGCCTACTGTCCGTCTAACAAGAAGCAACCAGCTTGACTGCACAGGTTACCAGTCTCATGCTTTCCTGTCTTACTCCTTTGAGTCTACATTGAATTTGAGTTATGAGTGAAACTACAAATGGTTCAGCGCCAGTCACATATGGTAGCGTTTATGACCAGGTGCTCACGAAGTTTGCCTAATCACTCGAAAATATATGTAGAACAGGTCAGACTAAACCCGGTTTGAGCAGACGCATAAGTATATTATGCAAACCCGTTCTTCGAATCTGGCAAGGTGACAAACTAATCTGGAGCCTAGAGTAAGCTTGACTCGACAACGATATTATTCTTGGACCCTGATAAATCAGGGTCTACTAAATGATTACCAAATTTGGTTGATTCTCTCGAGGCGTGATATTCACGAGTGTGCATGCAATTGGGTAATCGAAGACCGTAAAGACAACTGTTAACTGAATGCTCTTCGTGGAACACAGTTTTCTTGCATGTATTGCTCTTCTGCACTTGGTACTGTACGAAAATGGATGTGTGACAGTAATGTTGCTTCGCAAGTCCACCACAGTAAAACAGGGTAATCAATATCACGCCTGCGTAGCATGAGAACTATGGGGCACCTAGCTGAAATAGAGCTTGAATGTTTGGTAACAAATCAAGTCATACTGATTTAGTTAAAATTGAATGTGGCTAAAGGGGTAGGAATTGTAGACAATAAAACATGTCACCTGGATTCTCAAGCTGACGTACAGCCACTGAATGTGCAATAGAGAGTACTAGGGTCGGTTGGTCTCCCGTACCTTGGTAGCACAAAGTGAGGACACATGTTGGGACCTGGTGGGGACTACGTTTTGACGTCCCTACTCCATCAGTTGTTGAATATTTTCTAACAGTAAACTTACGGTCAACCATGTTTATATAAGATACATATACTAGGGAAATAAGTTGCCGTTTGATCAAATAGTTCGAAAACTTAAATTGGTGATTTTCATCTTGTTCAATCAATGTTGTAACTTTTGGTAGTCTATTTAATTTTCTTTCGATCAAGGTCACGGTATGTTGTTTCTCTATTTCTTTCCATTGTTACATATAACCCCGGATCATAGACATGCACAGTAATGACTAATAGGAAATTTTGTGTTTTCCTAGTTACTTGGCACAAGCATGATTAAAGGTTGTAATCGTTAGACAAAGTATCATGCCATTCATAAAATTATGAGAGAAATCTTAAGACTGAATGTTGTTTCCACCTCAATGTCGACATCTCATTAGTTTGACCATGTTGCCGAGTCTGCCAACCATAAAAATGCGAATACTCCTCTATCACATTCGTATGGTATGTGCAATTTTATTAAGCTTCCTGTTCAATAGTGAATTGTATCGTTGAGCCTACCAACTGTCAGAAAGCTAACACATCTATTTCAGACATATATATTATGTGCGTTTTCTAATCGCGCATCTTCTCCATGAATCTGTTCTCCAAGAACAAACATGAGTCCTCCAGACAGTCCTGTTGACACCTTCTCTGTGAGGTCACAGGGGAACACACGGTTTGCAGTAAAGATGGTACTAGCAGCATTATATCGGGATCATCTGGAATCGTTATTGGACTACATCACGTTGTTGAAAACTCCACGGACATCCGATCAGAATACCGTAGCAGGCAGTTTCACCATCATATCAGGTTGTAGGCATTTATGTCGAGGCTGTTGTGCGAGTAAACTACCTCCACCTAATTTGTAACGGCACATAGACGGTCTAGCCAAATACAATTATGGCCGATACAAGAGCGGTACATGCGTCCAATTATGACCAGCTCGTTCATTCTAATTGTTTTCGAAGGGATGGGGAAGCCGGTAAATGTCTATCAGTACCTCTCAGTTGCGATGTCCAACGTCACGGAAGTCCTTACCACAAGTGTGTCAGTTGGAAGCAGCACTCGAACGATAGAAAATAGATAAGAGGCAGTTATCCGCGATAAACCAGCCCACTTCTTTATTAAGCGGAGGACGTCGTACAACAGTTATGGTGGCTGTGACAAATGCCTAATAAGCTGACGTTACCTTTTCTAACGGAAGACTTACTCCATGGTTAACAGCTGCTTGAGAACTGAATATGACCACAGACGTACATGCAGGAGACGAATATCCCCATTCAAATCATTACCCACAAACTTGATTCGTGAATCTTCTATTGATTACAGACAATTCGTATGCCTTGGATTAGTTGGAAGGTTCGTTGGCTTGTGGAAGAGGGGTAATATAAGGGATGACGTGCGACTATCCGCAGCGTAACACAGTTTAGCAGAGGAACGTATGGAAAAGTACCTCAAGTATCAAACACCCTGTTTTACTAAGAACTACAGTCCTTGAGAATCCTGGAAACAATGGAAAGCCTTCGAGTATCGTCAATTCTTATTTTACATTGAACCAGAAGCATAAAATGGTGTTCTGAGTATTACGTGATATGTGAACTTCTTGGAACTCTCTATATCAGTTTACGTTTTCTCCCATCTGGTTCCACGTAAAACTCACTTGAAATTTGTTTCAGAATGTGGCACGTGCCATCACACGTGTTTGCATTTCCGACTACATGTCCGTGGACAACGATTCGGACTGTACCCTGGGTTTCGGTGAACGGAAGTCCAATAAAGCGTAATGTTCACTCAGTGCCTTTCTATACTATTCCGGGAACCACACAGCTTTACTCCGAGGTTCGTAATCACATGGATTCCGATTCAGACATTAGGGAGCCATTAATGTGAAGCAGCAATATGAAGCTATCGCCAAAAATGAGGAAGCAGTCAAAAAGCATATATGCCGATCCTCCACCACCGTCAGTTGGTTTGTTTGATACGAGGCATTGTAACTGTGGTACACTGATCCGGGAGGTGGCCGAATTATCGAAGCTGGTATCAAGCAGTCAGGTAATTTTGAAAGGTTTTGTTACCTTCAGAACAAATAAAGGTCTCAAACTTGCTGATGCTCGTCACCTGGCAGACTGCAGGCGACACATATTCTTAACTGCAGTACAGCTGTATGCCTCGATGTCTACCCCACTCATAGGTAATTCTAGCATCAAACATGTCCGTTCTTTGCGTTCTATGGGACAGCTGAAAGGACTGAAAGACAAACTCGGCAATACACCTTCGTCCAATCTGAAGTTGGTAAACGTTCAATACCATTCAATCATGGCATATGTCATATAAAATTGAAACACCCGGCTTGCATGCTACAAATGGCGGAGGTACAAGGACAGCATTCCCAAGGCTTGCAATACGCTTTTCGAGAGAAAGCTCGCTACAAGGATAAGCATTTTTCATAAGAACAGATCGTTTTTCATTCAGAGCTTCCATCTTGCTTCAACGGCTCAATGGCAAATACCTTTTTTCCATGTTGTAAAAGTTCCAAATGCAGTGTTGACTGAATATCGGAAAGACGGTGAGAAAGAACTAATCTCTTCTGTTCAGCTCTGGTTACATAGTGTAATGGATCGCAGTGGTACTCGGCAGGCAGGCAAAACCACCCAGTTAGACAGCAAACATAGATTAATGTTTACAGTTTTTCTAAGATATCAACCTTCGAGCTGGATGGGTTCGATAGTGACAAGGAAAATCTCTATGACATGAAGTATACCGTACGACATGAACACACACGTTTAGTTATTCACTCAATCTTCTGATGTTTCATAATTTATTGTACTTTTATTAGTTTGAATTGTCGCGCTAATGCACCATATTACCACCATATGTTATTAAATGTGCAGATGTACGTCGAGCCTTCACGAACAGCAAGGTATCAGAATGCTCTTTGTAGATAATGTGTGATAAATCCGTCTTCTCTCATATCGCTATTATCATTTGGAAATATGTTCAGTGGTATAAAATTCCACTTGCATTTTTAGATGGATTGTTCTCAGCAGTGACAACCGGCGTTTTCCTAGGATACGTGGGTTTGCTTCTATCATTGTTGCGCGAGAACGTTAACGTTCATACATGAGACCTAGGATGCGACATCAAGTTCCGATATTAGAGTTTCCTGAGTTTTACATCTACCAAAGAATCATGGTTCGTAATGTGTCGTATTACTAAAGCCGTATGAAAAATATAGACACTATGATTACTTACTTCGCCGTAAAAATATTTTGAGTTCATCAAAACAAGCTACTGCCGGGATTGGAACCATGGTCACACTGTTCATGAGGCAACCGTGTTTACCGCTGCGCCATTGACCTCAGGTTAGGCACGACCAAATTATCATGTGTGAACACAACCACTTTCGCTTGTGAAAACAAAAATCCCCTACTACTCATCAGTAACCTTACTTTCTGTCGTCTGTACTACCTCAACACACCAAACACGGCGTTGCAAGGAAGGCAGTCATTCGTAGACACTTGACCACTTTAAGTGTTTTAATGAAGTAACACTATCTTGCCTTTTATGTTTCTAATGCATTAATCAGATCTCGTAGATAAAATTTCTGTGCTCGAAAGAAGGAAAGCGTTCAACAAAGAAAAATTTTTCTGTTCTTCCTCAAAAACGGCTTTTCTGAAGAGGTGTGCTTTACCTGACATGACAATTTCAACAGGTTCATAGCCAGTGAAATTCTACGAATACGATTGTGAAGTGTGCGTGCAGCAAGCCTGCAAATCATTCTCGAACTTGTTGACTGCAATGAAAAGGTGTGACTCACATTCCTGACATTAACGCTCCCTGGATATAGTGTCAACATTCCCTAATTTACAGATGCTAGGAGCGGTTCATTCTGCTCGTGTATGAGACAGGGATTAATGATTAAATATTAGATTTAGGAACAAAATAAATTTTGCCCTAATACATTTTCGATGTATATCTGTAATTCCACAGATTGATGGTGTGAAGATGAGATGCCTGATAGAATCTGCATTGGAAAAGTGACTCATCAGCCAGATCAGCCGTTACCTCGTGTACGTTGATGACCTACTCTATCATCACACTTGATAATCCAGCACAAGCGATGTGTCAATATCTTTGTTTAATTTGATGAACCGTTTCCCCGGACACTTCATTGCTACCAATTTGCTTAAACACTATTAAAACATGCTGCAAGAGAAATAGGAGAGAAATTGGTGTTTATGCGAGCGCCATTCTAAAGTGACCGCACAAAGTGGTCATCTACTGGGCAGTCAGCAGGACACATATCACAGACGCGTTGTTCATCTAACTCACCGTACCAGCGGTTATCCAGATTTATAACATGAAGCCAGTCCTGTGGATCTCACATACCTTGATATGTTAGTTCTCTTATTCCTGAGGGAAAGCTCCATTGACCGAACACCACGACAGGAAATAAAACGACCTCTAGAGTTTCGTTCGCGTTGGTTGGATGTGAAGAAACACACACAACTGACGACCCTTTCCCCGCATGTTGGGTGGAAGCTGAGCAATCATTGAATATAGACCCAGTCTCTTTAATTGTCTATCGAACACCATTTAATTCTTTCTCGTTAGCTTTCAACAAGTTCTGCGAAATTGACAATTGCAAAGGTATCGCTGAATGCAGTTGTTCAACAAGCTGATGTAATCTGCTATATTCAGAGATTTCCAGTGGCAACTCATGGTTGCTAACAACTGTGTTTGGTTATTTCCATTGGACACTTAAATTTACAAGAGTCAAATATGATCTGTTTATAAAACTTAAATGAAGACAAAGGTAATGGCTATTACGATGACAACTGTGTGGTTGGCAGTCTAAGCGGATGATGTTGTGTATGTTTGTATGTGTACTGTGTTTAGATGAGACACGTAATCGATATGCGATCACACGAACTGGTGAATAGGATGGTTATAGATTCTGATCGACTTATGGAATTGCATACCGCCAAGTCTACCTGTTAAGAAATGCTTCTCGAAATCTTGACTCCTAACGCATGTTAAAGATATTGATTGTACGTCACATACATGACTAAGTTTTTGAAATTAAGTTTACCATTTGCAAAACTCCACGTAGGAAATCCTCACGCTGAACATCAGAAGTCCCAGTTCTTGATATGTCTTAATTAAACTGCCAAACGGTAAGAAATATGACAGACTTGAGTGTATTTCAGTTTGCGTTTGCAGAGACGGGTTACGAACTACAAACCTGCGTATCCAACGTACGCAAAAACTCCATACTCAAGCGGTTAGTAGATCCACCCATCTCTACGTTCTTAGTAAGAACACCGGATCCGTCACATGAAGGCACGTGCAGACCAAACGTGAACGGACTTTGCTACCAGTAAAACTGACGGTTGTCTGGTGTTTTATTGAGTTGTAGATGAACGACCCCGAAAGACAATCAAAACAAGGACGAACCAATGTCTATGTAGGCTAATGCCAGATTACTCACCCAACAGTAAATACGTACCTCAGATCTGGGCATTCGGATCCAAGTAACCTACACGTGTAAAACGATGCACGTGACGAGCAAGTGCAGACGGTGAGAAAATAGGAATGCCAAGAAGTCTGGTGAAATTCACAACGACTGAACTACCAATAATAAAATACACGGACTGAACACGAGCAAGCGGTAACTATCAAGTTTCGACCATCAGTCAGTGGTAAAACTGTCGACAGTCAGCAGTATGCTGCACCGAATGGGTACTGGATGGGTGATTTAAAAAGTGTGGTTAAAGGTCATGTCGAAATAAAACAGATAGCTAAGCCAATTAACACACCTTTGTAAGCAAATTTATGAAGAACGCTGACGGCTCACAGAATGACGCGTGGGAAGTCAGCTAGGTATGACACATATTCAAACAACCGTGAACGGGATCTCTGATGATTCACTGAAAATATCACTACATTACGATTTCGGAGAATTTCTCATCCTGAGTGTGTTAACTACCACAGCACGTAGATCTTCAGCTTCAGTGGACTGCGTATGAACGACACACTTGGTTAAAGCGTCGTACTGGCAAACTGGATTAATAATTTTACTACGTTTACACCGTTTTCACAAGTCTGCTATCAGATCTGGTACGATTCTAAGGTACCGCATGCAGTCTGAGATATTTTGGGAGAATAGATCGTGAACATTCGTCTTCTTGGTTCCACAGAAGTTACAATAACTGAAGAGCCCCTACCGAGATGAATTCAGGACAGTATGTCGTCAGTGTTCAGTAGAAACGAGTAAAATTCATGAAAAACTCAATCAAACTGGATAGTGACAGATGGTCAACTGACAGAACTTTGTATTAGTGTAGCAGGTCCCGTTAAGTTTTAAATAACTCCAACCAGAAATATGTACAGTTGAAACCGATATATCCTGCTAAGAACCTATGGGCATCCAATTAACAACAAAAGACGATTGACAATTCAACGGTCTCAACTGAATAATATATGGAATATATGGAATCTATCAAACGATCCGATTGTTATCTGCCCAGTCAGGATTTCTCGAACTGTTCATGTTGACATCACTGCTGAACATTAAATTCGTGTTACTCATGAGTAGCGTGATTGTTTAGATAATTTAGGAGGGATCCAATTGCCAACACCAAGATGTTAACGACTGTCACGCATTTATGAGACAACTGAATTGACCGGAGCACCAGGGAACTCATACTAACAGGTACGACCGAAATATAATATCTAAACGCTCAGCTATATCGGCTCATGACTGTTAATCAGGACATGCAATCACCACGAGCAGCAACACAGAAACGATAAAGCTAAATCCAATTTAAGGTCGCGTAACTAGAACTTCTCATCAAATTGAAATTTTTCAAAAATGTTCTAACCCACTTATATATAATGTCGGGCCATCTGAAAATCTGAACAATACTCGAATAAATGTGGCTGGGGTTATTAGTTAATTTCGGTCACGTTTAACGGACGCCGATTGACTGTAAACAAAACGGCTGCCACGTCACAACGTGATCGGAATTCAAATCCCGGCCGTTGTGAGGACACACATCACCGTGAGGGGACCTACGAGAAAAAAATGAGTGTGGTGTTTCTATTTAACGGGGAATGACTGAAAAATCTATGTGAAAGAGGAACCAGCGATCAAGTACGAATGACGCTAAATTTACATCAACGTAATAATCGCCAACATGTAATTGTCAGTGACGATTTCACAAACTATATGGAGCGTATCGTTGAGTTCAGATAGAATATATTCTGACGATGTTTACTCTTCACTTACGAACGTTCTCCTCCGAAAACAGACAAAATTTTAAGCGATATTATTTCCCGTCGTAATTTTCCACTTGTCATCCCAGTTGATTACCTCAAAGATACTATATCTTTGTGCACAGAGAATATCCGTTTTTATATTGAAGGATCATCTTATAAACAGACTGACTGTGTAACGATATGTATTCCATTGAGCCCAATACTCGCGGGTGTAGTTTTACGAATGAAATGACTGCAACCGTCTGATGTTATAGATGGTGCTAGCCTCTCTAAGCAATATGTAGAGGATATTTTAAACTTTACCACTAACACCCATTTTGTTTCAGTTTCAAACATTTCTAATTTTGCTCATCCTAATTTTTCTGTTTCCAATGAGAAGGAAACAATTGAAAGTTTCTCTTCTAAACATTTCACTCACTAGAAGGCAGGATGGTTTAGTACAACGTTCAGTTCACCGCAAGGTCACTTAAGAGTGGTCAGTGTTTGAATTTTTTTTCGTTTGCGTCAATTAATTAAAAAGGAAGTCTGGTGCGAACTCTGTTTCATAGGGTCCGACAAATCTGAACCGAAGAATGTTTGCAAGAAGAAGAGGAGAATTTGTGGAAGGTGCATATCACTAACAGATATACCGAGAAGTTTATCGATATTCACTGTCAGAAAAGACAGGCCGAGTCTGCCGTGAGTGCAGTACCTAGGAAGCGGATATTTCCGGACTTACCATTCATAGGCGACCATAACACAACCGAATTAATTCGAAAATTACAGTCTGCTCTAACTTGTACATACTCTGCGGCTAAATTGTTGACGCTACCCACAACTGGGCTTGTCGTTCAACTAATCCATAATCGTGACCTACCGAAGAGTTCCGTCTCACATGTAATCTATCCGTTCACTTGCAGTTGGGAAGACGTCTGTGTCGGCACAATAGATCAGTGCATTCGATAGAGAATGGCTGTACATGTGCCTAAGTGGTTGGTGAGAGCGATGACACAACAGTCAGCATTAACAGGTCGATTGAGGCGAAACCCGTCCACATCCATTGCAAAGCATGTCAGGTAAACAGGTCCCGGTGTTGACCTCGCCAACTCCTTTCCAGTATTATTGTGCAATCGGAGTTCGAAGTTACTTGCTTTCTCCGAGGCAATGTTAATCAGTACTCAGCGTCTGACGCTGTTTGTGTATAAACCGTTGACTCATGCAATTTGATTGTTCTGGAACTGATTACCATTTTTGTTTTATGCAAACCAAATCACTGATTGTTTGTGTTGTTGCCATTCGCATGTGCTATAAATTACAAGGTTTCCCGTCCATGACTGAAATGAATGAACAGCATGTTAACATCTTTCAAGATGATCGTCATTCACACTTGATCGCAGCTGTCGCGTTCCCGTAACGTCCATATATGATAATTCTATCGTGCCTAATGTAAAGTCAATGGCGCAGTGGTAAACACGGTTGGTCTTAAAACTTGGCCGCAGTTCTAGTCCCGGTAGTGGCAAGGATATGCACTACTGACAAGCTCTGTAGTGGACTGGAACGTTTCTAACTAGAATCGTGCCTATCCTTCACAATAATTAAACCAGAAAACCAGTTAATGGACAACGACGTGTATTGCAAACAGACCGGGAAAACAAGCTGTAAACAAAGCGCAACAAAAACAAAGCTCGACAAACCAGAAGCTGGCGACCGTAACATGTTAATTGTCATTTGTGACCTTGACGATCGAACAAACGAGAAAATGCAGACATGCAATCAAACAATATCAATAATGTCAGCGGTCAAAATAAATAGCAAGATAGGTTGAACACGTGGCAAACCAAGAATGTCTCTACAGCTCTTGTGAGACCGAAACTCTACTCAAGTGCTCTTTTTCAAAAGGAGGTCGACTGGAAAGTCTGTAGGAATGCGACAGTTGTGATCATTTGTGAGCAACCTTCAAGCTGAACTTAACCAAACCTCCGACTACTCATCAGTGATGATTACACTCATTAGTATAGGCCTTCCATCATCTCTGGTGAATTGGATCAAGGGGACTGAGTGCTTTACACATCACAATAATATACCAGGGTTCTCACTAAATTTTACTCAGTCAATGATTCGTCGACTACCTCGGTAGTTCGATGAGTAAATTAATCTCACTACCCAAAAATAATATAGTACTATGCTTCATCTTCAGCACAGTCCTTCCTATTGACTGTTTACGTCTGTTTCAACAAAACTGACTTAAATAGCTTCCGTTCTTTCAAAATCCTTTGCAGCGGCAATAATTGTGTTGACACATCCGGCGTACGATCTGTCATGATTGGGAGATTATGCCCTATTGCTGTGAAGAGTTCGTGAATCTGATGCTTCGACGTTTCGTTTCTCACTGTGAAAATTGAGTCCTATTAGCCTCCTCCATATCTTGACAATCTTTATACTTTCAGGTCTTGAACCCACTGGCCATTGAATAAGATTCGAGTAAATCAAATCAACCAGAAAAATTTGAATTTACCTTCCCGTTTGCAAACTCGTGCGATTGTATGGTTTTGGCTGATAGTCTATTGATAGTCCGACAAGTCAATCTTTGGTCAGTCATCAGCTGTGATATTTGTCCACAAATGAGCTCTGGCATTCTTTCTGTTGTGTCATATTGTGTTCTTGTTAACTCAATGATAACATTTCTCCTTAAGCCAATTACTCAGTCGCTAATCAGTCTTTGTTTGTCTGATACCTTTCTTCAAGCACTCCATCTGATAAGAGGCACTATAGTGTACACTGAAATTAAGCAATTCCCAATCACTTCACATAGTTTCCGTATTTTTTATTATCTGATTAGGATGTTCGATAGATAATTCTACTTCGCGGGCTTTTATCAGCTCAATACTTCGATGTTGGTTAAATGTGAATGCTTCTTCTAGCTCTCTTGTGGACTGTTTAGACACAATGACGATGTGTCAGTTATTACAGACTAGTAGTAGAAACGTACACATCACTTTCACTAACCGTATCTACCTAGCGTTGCCTGTTGAGATTGACTGAGTGGGGTGGTAGTTTAGGGGGTTAATTCCATTTGAGACCCAATCTTGTTGTTGCAGTATTAGTGGCCTGCTTATTCCGTTCAATAGTGTGCTCACTAAAATTCGACCAAAGATCTAAACAGTTTGCGTTGAATGTTTTTATTTCCAGGTATCTTTGATTTCTCAGATGTTGTCATTACACCAAGAGCTGGCCAGTCGCTTCACAGAGAGCCACACCCATTCTCTGTGTGTTGGTTATAACCTTCTGAGATCGCTGGCCAATTCTATGACGTTAATTCCCAAAACACCTCTGTGGAACGCACTGATGAGCATCGCGTTACAGACAGCACTCCAGGAACGTGGTTTAGTTATTGTACAAATTACGGTCAGCAAAGTTTGCTTTCACAGCTATAGTGCCCAAACAGTAGGTAATATTTTGAGGTCCTTCGACCATTTAGTTAAATCCAAGTATTTGTGGCCACTCTTCACCTCACAACATTGGTTCAGAAAGTATGGCCTTTATTTTCTTATGAAAAGTGGCATCTCGCCGACCTTGAATTTCGGGTTACTCACGACTGTTGTATTTGTCAATCTCCATCAAGTCACTGAAAATGTGAGTTGTCTGTATTTTCCGTATCAGGCACTGACGTTTTACACATGCTTGTCTGGCATCTTACGATCAGTGTATTCGATAGTTCTTCAACATTTCTGACAAGATATTCATGACGTTATGAACCGACTTCGAAATTTAACGCAACCGAAAAATTACCTTCGATTTCACCAGGAAACTGAAATCGGATCAGGTTCTGTCGCGTTAAGCTTATTTGCTGGCTATTGAAACACTTCCTAATTTACCATGTAGCCGAATAGTGTTTCACAAGTTGCTTACCTAAGCTGTTGATTCTTACTCTGGTGTGTACTATCTCCCGTAACATGAGCGAAACCATCCTCATAGGCTGAATCTTGGCAGAGCTATGAGATGGCTGTCGTGAGTATAGACCACGGACGGGTCAACGATTGTCTATTCGGAGAACCAATACATGGATTATGCAGTTCAACGTGACAACATACAAATCCACTCATTTCTATACAACACTGGTCCCAGTACGTCATGACAGCAACCGTCGCCAAAGCCTCGCCGCTCTATGTACCGAGAGCCGTTCCACGGCAAGCTGTACTTCAGTGTTTCTTGTACATTTCCCACCGTTACCTCAGTGTCAAAATCCATGCTTACACCTCACTACTGAGTAGTAGCGGAGTAAGTAGGTGAGTAGGTAAAATTACTGGGTAGTCCGTCCATGACTGTGACCATTGATTTTCCCAATATGAATGTGGTGTCCGCCGACAGTTGATGTATATTGCGTTTTATCCTAATTAAAGCCGAATCAATTGAACAGCTTGTTTTACGCAACATGAGATTTGAATTTCCAGCTCTCATTTAGTCTTGATTACTACTACCAGATTAAACTATTTAAACTAACCAGTTGCGATCTTCATCGGTCGGCGATACGGCGCTCGATAACCTTTCCAAAAGCTTCCATCCGACACATGTACTCCATACTGTATTACCTCATTCGTACTTTCGTGTTTGTATCGTAAGTAGACTATTTTTAATTTGTCGTTGGCTGGTTGAATTGAGGTTGGACCAGATTCGCATCATTGCTTAAAAGTGTGAACGCAGTATACCAGTCATACATCTGTACACTCAAATCCAGGTAGGTTGTACCGACGACACACATCTCGCTTTATTCCACCAGTCTTACCGACTTCTAGAATATATATATATATATATATCTATATATATATATTGCCCGTAAATGACTGCAAGATTGGACTGTGATGACGTATGTACACTGGTCCGGGCCAGGGAGTGGTGTCCATTGGGGCATCATTCAAATCGATCGATCGCACGCAAACTCGGTTTATGAAGTTGAGGCCAGCTCAAGTGTATTCTACTCAAACTCCACGTCATTTAGTGATTGCATTTTTGTCTCTTCTGGTCTATGTTTTCTTTTTAAAGCTAAACAGTAAAATATTTTTCGAAGTTTTTTCACAAGTTGCCAAAACTGAGCGCAGTTCCACTCTACAGCAGCCAGTGGATGGGATTCCCTGAATTCAATCTTTTAGTGATAACATGGACTCATGGCATATGCTTTATGTTGACATATTTGTGCACTGAATATTGCAGGCGATTTCCATTATTGTTGCACATATTGCCTCAGTTATCGCCGAAGACAATAGGCCAGAACCATGTCAAGTGTCACGAGAACTCAGCAGGACGTAGTCAGCTACAAAGAGAGTAAAATATCCCAACTATCGGACGGATATCACTCGCTCATAAACATAGAACAAATTGTCCGACAAATGGGAGTCGTAACGTATAACTTGAACAAAAGGGTTATTCAGTGGCTGACATATTGTTACCGTCGGCCGAGTTTAAACTGGATTTATGAACACTCGGTTACGGGTTCCTCCGAAACGAGAGTTCAGCCATACTCCGTAGACATCAACCGAATTTCGTCTAACTATAAACACTGAAACCCTATTGCGCACGCACTATACTCCCGACAAAACCAGCAGCCGACCCTCAGCCAATGGCTAAAGTCACCTTAGTCTACACGGTCGTTATGATGTTGCTGAGTGTATATCGACTATACACTTGTCATATCGTTCCGCACTGCGTATTTGTAAAAACGCTTCGTCTTGATAATGCTACGTATCTTGTATGGTTATTTAAAACACTGAAACCGATCTTTAAACCATGTTTTGAACGTAGTTTTGATGTAACACAGCCCTAAACAAATGGCAGTAGAATTAATCAAACTGGTAGAATACTGGCCAGAGTGTAATCATTAGAAAAACTTGAAGAAACATGTATGAACAGAATTGGAATTTGTGATCAACCCAAGCGTGGCCAGCTGTTTACCACTGCCGACCAGAGTGAGATAAAACAGACCCAACTGTCCTGTCACACGCATCACTCGTAAGTTGAGTGATATTTTGAAGTAATTGCTTCTGTGCTAACATCTTAAATGATGAGTTTGCCGCGGATTCTGACAGTATGACTGATGTTGATAGATGTCATTGACTGTAGACTAGATTTGTAGGTGAACAGAACATTAAAACTGGTACTTACATATCTGAAACTTTGTTATCATCTCTTAGGCAGCTCATATGTTCCAATAATAAAGTGCTTTTGTTTCAGAGAAAACGGTTTTGTTCAGTCGAAATGAACAGGAAGTTCTATAACAGTCAAGTGGTAACCTCTGGAAGTCATTTCCGTGTTTGACTTCTATTCCACCAGACTCATTGAACATTGCTCTGCTTTTCTGATTTGAATCTTACAGCATCGTTCCTTCGATTCGGAATGAACAGTCGTTCCCTGTTCGGTACTCAGGTTAGGGTATCTTCTGACTCGTACCTACGCGAATCTTGCTCAGACATGTCTACTGGTTATTTGCAGTGCCGGCCCCAGGTGAATATTTGCACAGCCAAAATATCCAAACCTTTCAGTGTCGAAACCCTTTGGTCAAACGATTGTTGTATGCACTGCCTGGTATGCGATGAAATGAACTGTGTTCAGCCGTCTTCTACACAATGGACGTTGATAGTGTGAAATGTACTTATGCGTTCTGGACGTAGTTACCACCCAGTGACTTGGAATGAACAAGCACTCCCGAAATGTAATTTTATTTCACGTGTTAATCTAAGCCATGTGCGAATGAAGTTTAAGTTCTAAACTATGTATTGAATTGTCCCCATATGAATAGTTACATCGTTATAATATCCCAACCGTCCAGTTACAAGATGCGTACGTCGAACGAGTTAGGTGATAACACGGTGTACATCAATAGAAAATATCAATCCTCTTTGTCCCAGTGATCTCGACAGTTACTATTAAGTGAATGTTTGAGTTTCAGAATGCTCGATAAACGATATCATCCACTGACGTTTGCGAACTCGGTAAGTCTATGTTTGGTATTGTGTGTACTTGTGTGGATACCTCATCGACATGGATGATAACCTATACAGTGATTTGAGATTATACCACGAAAGTGCTCTTCGCTCTCTCACACCACCAACTGAACACATTCTCTTCTAGTCTGAAAATAATATAAACTTCTGTCCTAGTATCATTTACGAGCACGGTCGAGAGTCAGCATCAACTGCGAAACGCTGCTTTATCGTCGGCTATAAATCCTATGTGTCGAATTGGGTGTGCTTAAAACACGCGTAATTAATATGGTTAACTGGCAGCAAGCCTGTTCAAGATAACAGGTGCGATTAACACTAACGCTATGTTGGAGGTACATTAATGAAAAAATCACCTCCTCGGCCATATCTTGTCGTGTTCGTTCAGACTGTTACACAAAGTTCGCATTCGACTCACTCCAAGCAGTAAAAATCCAGCACTTGAATAGCTGTGCCGGCTATTAGTAGGTATGAAATGTTTGCATCACTCATCTGTCTGGTAAAGTTATGGCCGAGTTTACATACAGCTCCATTTTTTGGAATTTTAAGTTCGTTCCGCCGATGAACATACAAACACTGTTCCACCCCAGCTAACAAATGTAAAAGTACACAAACATAAGAATGGAACAATTTATTCACGTTTAAATACTAAAGTACAGTTTGGTGAGAAAAAAGAAACACATTGGAAGTTATTTTCAAAATTATGACACTGAATGCTATCAACGATCAGAAACACAGAAATAGAAGAATCAAGGCCCTGCGTGAGACTTGAACGAAGCTCGCTTCAGATTTTCTATTTCGTTTATGGACTAAGATGAATATGGGTCAAATGAGATTCACTGCAATATGTACAGCTTACACGATGGATCAATGTGATATTCATACGAGATAGACTTACCACAACAGTCCAGTGTGTATGGCCGTGCAGTATCTGCGATGTTTCCGCCGGTCATTCGGGAGTGAGACGCCAGCAAACATACCTACAATGATCGGGGAGATGAGTGTTTATCGGACAGTTATAGGTCACGTGCAGCATAATGTCTATTGATTAAAACTCACTGTGGCCGCATATTCGAAGGCGATGAAGCTGCCCGACTGTAGAACGACTTGAGCACAGGAATCTTCACTGATGGTTACTGTGACAGAGAGTGGGGTGTCTAGGTCACCAATGGCTTGTCTGACCCATCGCATCCGTGGTGTTGGACAATTGAGTAGTGTCCAATGCGCGCCTGTTGACTGGAAGCATGTGGACGTATCGATCAGTGCTTTAACCACCATAACAAACATAAATATTGTTACACTTTGAATGATCAGATTATCTTGAAGCATGTTAGCATGCAATATATTTCGTAGGGTTCATTCGATGCTTCACGTAGCAGCTTTGTTCCGTCCGTTTCTAATGATGTCACGCCAATCAACCTGTTGAACCTAAGTACAAATCTGCATGGACTCTTGCAAGTCTGTACAAACACACTTTGACCAGGAGTAAGGGAAAAGCAAATGTCTTCAAAGACTAATTCGCATACATATATCTCAAAAATCAAAAGCCCACCGCTTACTGGCTGATTAGGACTGGTGTGTTTGTCAGGCAACAAGCAACTGATCAGAATGTTTAGAGGATTGAGATGAAACCAATGTGGTTTCGATCAGCCAATCAGATTCTGCAGTAGGTTTAATAGCTTCCACCTATGACATCAACACCTCGTTGCCTCGTACCTTAGGTGAAGTGAAAAGTTTCACAATTGAGTTCATCTCTTTAATTCGCACTCAAATAACCATGATTCTTTACGCCATTCTTGATTGGGTCGGTTCATGATATGCAGAGATCATTCGGCTTGTCTGTGTGAGGTTTATCTGCTAGAGACATTTGATGTTGAGATAAAGGTTTTATTAGATTATTCTTAAGTACATATTGCAATCTTTGTGGCCAAAATTTGAACCTCAACCGGACAGTCTTTGTGATAGAACTGGGACAAGTTTGTATGACTGGAATTCACATTTCGCACCAACTCTGGTAGCATAAAGCGGAGAATAGAGGTACACACTCTTCTTCTCCGATCAGCTGGAAATGTACTATGCGTAACGTGACTATTATGTAATATCCTTAACGGTAAACCTTGAGCAAATACGGAAGTCAGTGGGGTAAAACCGAAGAAAATGGTTTGGCTTGCCAAAAGTCTGGAGCGTAGACTGGATAAAACGTATACCGTTTGAACCACGTGGATAATGATGAGCCTTGTTGTGACAAGCATGTGAAAGGGCAGAACTTAAGCGTGATCAAACATGATCGGCACTTAAAGCGATCAAACCAATGTCTTTGTCATATCTGATCCCAAACTATGACTGATCTAATATTGTGGGTCAGTTACTTGAAAATACCGGTTTACTCATACTTTTTCTGTACACAATCAACACAATGAGAGATCAGAGTAAATAGTCGAGAATGATTGAAATGCTTTTGGTCGCACATTTTTACAGTTGGTGCTGGTGTGCTACTGCTTGAAAAACCAGTGTTACAGAATAATTATACTGTACCATAACAGTATGATTATCGATAGTTTATTCGGAATGAAAACTGTCCTGCTTCTCCCAACATGTGAAGCGCTAGCAGGCACGAAACGTAGAACATTGCTACTGATCCCTTTCATTCTCACAACATTTTAGGAACGTCTTCAGATTTGAAAAGCTGTGTTCAGGAAGGAACTTGAAACTTCGTGGATGTCAACTGAGAATTTTTGAAATTGTCACCGTTAACCTCCTCTCAGAAAGGTATGTTCCTCAGACGAAATACGCGCGTCGCCGTCCATCGATACACTCGCAGTTAGGTATTTAATTATACATAATTGGGCCACCTTAGCGTCTATGCTTTGTACAACGGAAGTGGCATTCTAGTTATTTTGTGTGGAAATGCGTGATTTGAGGAGGCTTCCGGAGAAATGTGACCAACTTTGACACCGGTGCTTTAGAATGCTGGAAACTTCGTGACTTCGTGACAGAAGTTCAGTGTTTGTGCATTCGGTTCAACCACATGGAAGTCGCAGAAACGCTACGGCAATTTCCGATTACGCAGCAATCCCAATCAGTTATCCCATGCACTGGTGTAGGACTTCATCACACGTTCGTGCAGTTCAGCTCTCATCACCTTCTCGAACGACCTCAGTTACTTAACTAATCCTATGCTGGAAGTGCTGATCAGATCATGTTAGTCAATGATCACGGTGAGGTCATATTCATGCGGGATAGGCAACTAACTTGGGGAAGTATGAAACGGTCAGAGGAAACTCGAGCTGAATTAGACAATTCTCGTTAGTTTTACCAGCAAGTTAGCAGCCAGGCAATCTGGGTGTCATGACTGCAATGCAATTCTTAAACCATTTGTGTTCGTATTGAGGTGAAAGGTAAAACGTGACATTTAGAACCGTCGTAGCCTTAGTAACTGAATAGTAATCCTGTCCATGTCAACACATAGGATGTGCTTGTGTGACACAGCAATTATATTCAACGTCAGTTATGTGCGCATTGTGTATGATCAGGTGTCATATGTCATTTAAAGTTGACGACCGATATGTAGATCGTATGTCCTTTATATCCACTTATCTATATATCGACATATATACAATTACGAAAATAGGAGTGGCAGAATTTGGAAGGGCTTGTAAAAAACAATTATGCTCTTCGATGAAGGCATACGGAGAACAGTTTATTACATTCTACCAGAAGATCAATTAGGGTTGCAACGTCTAACAATATGGAATTGACCACCCGTCATTTGACGTGTTGTAAGTCACTGGCTGAAGATTTAAACTTGTATCCAACATTGCCTCTTTAGTATCGTGCAGTCAACGACATCAGGTTTTCCGTAGTGATGACTATCTGAAAACCATCGGTGGATATGAATTAAAAAGCTCTAATCGGCTAGACTATAGTAATCCAGTTCGAGGTATCTGATAGAACATCATACGGACAAGTGACTGTTCGTTCATCGACCACAAACTGTGTTGTTTATAGTTGTCTTGCTGGTAGTTTTTGCCATATTTTGTTCAATCTTTCAAGTTAGCAATCTCCATGTTTGCCTATACCTTTGACTTCTCTTTCTTTGTTAGCAGAATTTCCGTTCAAACGTTTAAATAATTTTATTTTTCTGACTTAATCGTCGTTGTATAATATGCAACGTATTTTGTTCTAAAGACTAACTAATATGAGCACTGGATTAAAATGGATCATTATGGTATCTCATGAACATTCACCAACGTCACTACTAACATATGCCAGTAATATCACGTCTGCTTGTTGAGATACCTGTAGGGTCTTTTATTTCCCAGATGAGTATTACAATTTTGGTCTATAAAATGAGGCTGTACGATTTCCGGTCAACACAAATAAAGCTTTCCGTTTATTCCTGATAGTAGGAATTACCACACAAAATGAATAGGAGAGAAGGCAAATCAAACGCCGAAGCAAACTATGGCACGTGCAGGTTGTGGGGCATCAACAACCAGACAAGGAAATGTATTTCAGATAGAATTGAATCTTATAAACGTCCTATATAACACCTGAAATCCAACTGACTAATTGGAATGTTACCTAACACTGAATCTCCCTCAAGTGATGTGGATCAAAATATTGTAGTTTTACTTCAAACGACTGTAGTTCAGTTTTATTGGTAGCTTCGTACACTCTTGACGAAGATGAAAACTCCGAGACCTGGGTCAAACATCGCGGGGCAAGTCGCTGTACTAGGAGGTATGCCTTCCAATGTACACTTCCTATTGAACCAATGGAATGATCAACTTTCATGACTGTAATTGCTACATTTAAACAACGGTTGATTACTTCAAATCTCTGCATTGCCATCCATTTAAAGAACGTTTCTTCTCTCACCTATTGTTGACATTTTGTGGCCTATTCCAATATCATGTGAACAATGTCCAAAAAACAGAATGACTATTTGAGCGCTCAAGACCACAACAGCTGCTAGGCCATCTGTCAGTGATTACACCACTAACGTATGCACACAACAAAATTTGAGCTCAAGGTGGAGTAGGTAGTGCCATCCTACTTGTTAGTTTATCGGACATTGTGTATTTTGTGACCTAAAAGCTGCATTGACTATGCACCTGTTCTCATATGCAGCTGTTCTGATGCATTGAAGATTTGTGCTTACAGCTTTCCATCATCGCTCTGTCAGGGTGGACCATATACACACTCCAGAATAACACCAGCTTTGGCCAGATGACCGATCTCTTCATCTCGTTGCAATTATGCAATCTGTTGGAAACTGGCAATGAGATAGATCAGCAGTGTAGAAAATGTGTTGCCCATTCGGGAGAAGATGGACGATATGATGGCATGCAGATACTTCGTCAAACGGAGTATGTCAATAAACTGGCACATAGTAACATATTTCATTGTTGTCAGTAGTGTTGGTGGAACTAACTGATTATTTGTGACGCGCCATCGAATCATTTCGATACATTTTGTCACATTCATGCCCTATAGGCCAAACTGATTAGCCGACATAAATATTAGGTCGTCTTGTCATGCCGTAATCATAAATTCCTCAGTTAACTTAGCTCAGTTACCTTTATTGGCAATACATTTAACCAAACTACGGAACGCGCAATACTGGTTCAGAGGATGTCTTGCTTGTGTATACGCGTTCTTACATTAACTAGGGTAGAATAAGACAGCCCACTAAGCAACGCGTCTGCTGGACTTTGTTTGATGACCTGTCCAAATAACTCGTTCAGACTACTATTCTTTCTCGGCAAATGAGCTGACTTTGCTTTGACCAATATGAACCTCCACTGACAGCAGTACCAACCATTAGATCTAGTTTCACTGATCCCAAATTGTTACTTTCGAAGTGATTCACTGAAACTTCAACAACGAAATAGTTAGTAAAATTGAAGTGAGACGCATTTGGCGTTACGGTTGGTCGCTCCCAGAACAAAGTCTATAAAGTCTACCATGACAAACATTTGGAAAAACAAACCTAATAATCATACAGCATGACTATCAGAATCCTTCTGACAGCAACAAGGTGAGTCTACCTTTTCACTCACTTATATTGACAGTTGTTATTTCTCCCATGATAAGGTGCAAATATTGATAGTTGGTGGTTGTGTTCTGTTCTTGCACTTCAGATGGTACCGAAGGAAAACCTGGGTTTATATTTATGCCCAAGTTTAACGTCCTTCAGTTCTAAAGCATAATACGCGTTCGACTTGAATTTCACATTATAACCTAGGAACAATATGCCAGAAAGATTGTTTAGAATGCCTCGAAAATGTCCGTGTAATCAATCTACAGACTGAAAGAATTTCAAAGTATCCGCTGATGAACTTCACGCAGACACGATACAAGGAATAAAACGCTGCTCGTTCCCATGCTCACCAACAGCAGACTAAAGAATCCTTATCCCGCAGCACACTTTGGTATCACCGTTCCAACTTGACTCGTAAGGATCTCATGCCCCAAGGATTCATCGTCTTGCTTTACCATTTCTATAGGCATGCGTCAGTTCAAGTGCTATTTGGTCGCACAAAAATGAATAATGAAGGTGTCTCGCTCAGCTTAGTTGAAGATACAAGCTACTGTACGTCAGCTCATTTTCTTGACACTGGCTACCTAGTTGGAATTCAGCAAAGACGTGGTTTATTCCATCGCATGCCGATCAAACTCTCCAACATTGTGTGTCTACGTTTCCTATGCACAGCCGAACACACTAACACACGTGTGGTGCAACCGGAACGGTGTGCATAACGGAAATTCATGTACATCAAATTCACCTCTCCTGGTTTCATTTTACTCAGTTAAATCAGTCCAAAATAAACAACCTATGTTTCTGTACAACTTATTTCCCTCTCCCTTCCATCCATGTTGTTTCGTAACTCTAACTGATTCCAATGTCAAATTTTTCTTGTTTATCGCCTCTACACCTACCGGTCGCTCCACTCGTACCATGGACTTTAATTTTCAATTTTTCCTCAACACTACATCTGATTTAAAGTTTACCTAGGGATGGTACGTAAAATGCTTACTCTACTCAGTAACTGCCCGTTTCATAAACATAGCGCTGTGAAAGTAACTGACCGAAGCCCGTGTTTGCCCAAAACCGCTTGAACCTAAGAGAAAGGAAGATTACACTTTTGCGATTATCCACTCACGTCACAAATAAAACTGTTAGTGAGAACCGGTTATCAGTTTAAAAACGTGCATTGCTTGAAAATATTAGCTGTCAGATTTCGTTAGTCCTAGGTTAAATTTGTCAACAACCAGTGCTTGGCTCTTATAACAAAATTATCGAATTGAAAATGAATTATACTGTTGATTAACCGTAGTTGACAAGTGCTCATGTTGTAAGCTGCCATAATATATTCACAAGTTTCTGAGTCATTTCTGAAGGATATTTGATTGAGTTATTCATTATATGATAAACTGTTGGCAGTTTTAATGGGAACAAAGTGAACAGAAGATTATCAGCGTTGACTCCGTTAAATGACTTGAGATGATTTTCATGAAGCAGTCACGGAGCGGTCGAATCTTAGAACAACCCAGAATCAATGTTGGACGTTGGGTTCGAATGCTTGGTGGAATGCATTCGTCTCATATACCAAATTTATATAGGTAATACGGAGAAAGAATGCCAGATGTACACCACAGTTGAGTTTGTGGTCGAATATGATCTCGAAGCGACCAATTCTGATTCATTCCTGTCCCAATTTAATTTGCCAGTTACAGAACACTTCAGACGTTGAGAACAAAACTGTAATAATTTCAATACGTTTTGTTGCTATTACAAGTTTATGCTGGTTGAAATATAAACAATGTATTTTATAAAACTATCAACTGTTAGAAGTAAACACTCGAATTTGGTGCAGAAGTTTTCGTAAGTTTACCTCACCCACTTTTGTTAACTCAACGTATCCGTAGGTACGGATAAGTACCAATGTGAGAAAAGTCTGATTTCCAGTCTCAATTACGAAGTAGTAAACTAAAGAAACTAAGTGGGTTAGGTTGGTGTTCTGATGTCATTTTGCGTTCAACAAGCCGAAATCGTGAAAGTTCAGACAGCCGGTTCACCAAGTTAAGGCTGCTTTGTGATCAGCTGTTTCACTCTTTTGGAGGTCCATTCGGCCATTCGTTAAATAAGTGTCGATCTGTTCCGCCCAATTAAACAACACTAGAACTGCAAACGAACCGATACATTGCTCAGGAGAAAGAGCAGTCAAACGAATTGTAGAAGTGACCCTTTGAAGGCTTGAACTTGGCACAATTACACAGACATGTGTGCTTGCACTAGAAAATAACTTAGTTCGTTCAAGATATCGCTAGCTGGATCGTCTTCCGTCGGTTACATAAAGAGGAATGTATAGATCTTTCGAACTGTCTGGTTTGGTTTAATACTCCTATTCTCTTAATGATTTGCATTATTCAGTTCCTTGGGGTAGCTTTTTGCTGGTCGAACCAACCCAGTGGGTTACCTTGGTCCCAATTACACAATACTTGAAGTATCTGTCGACCTATCTGGTTACTGTCTATTCCTATTTGTCTGATTCAAGTAATCTGCACGTTTTACGTATGTGGCTGATAGGAGTGAACGAAATGTTAACATATCACAACATGCCTCCAGTCCGTTCTGGTGAAGTGCTTCAGATGTTGTATATTTAAAACGCTATGCCAGTGTTACCTGATCGCACGAAACACCCAGCCTTAGAGAAGCAGTCGCTCATCCAATGGAAGTGGTCAAGGAAATAGAAACGGAGATATTGCAACGAATTTTGCCATGAAGTCCTCACTACTTGTTATTTGTGAGTAGCTCAAAAGATGGTTGGTGATCAGTGGGAGATTAAATTGTACCACAGTACTCAGCCGTAATAGTTCAAAGTGGAACGAACTAATCTGAAACACAGTAGAAACCCGGTGTATGCGGACTACGAGTATGAAGTATTTATGTATCGAGAAGGTGGACGAAAATCAGTGCAGGAGATATATGCTTGTTCTTTGCGCATATTTGCTTTCTTTTGTAAGCGGACTACACGAAATAACAATTAGTTCGCTTGTGTTTAGTTGCACGTTATTCACCCAACTATTCTTGCGACCTCAAGATTGTACATAACCGTTAATATGTTCACCCCTTTGTGGTCGTTTAAGGTACGTTCTGTATACCAACTGCACAAATATCGGTTCTCTCTAATGTTCTTTGGCCGTCTAACCTAGAACTTCCACTCCAGTGGGTAAAATCATGCTTCTTCATATAAATTGCCTTGTGCTGTTGGATGCCCGGGATTCGATGCACCTTAATAAACGCCAGTCGTCAGTGCAACCAATGTGTCACTGGAACAGAGACAACAACAAGACACAACAACTGAAATAATCAAGTGAACAAGTGCAATGTTGATAGAATGATGCCCGTGGTCATGATACACAATGGGTGTTATCTCCTTTAACTGAAATACGGATGGATGCACTTCCGAGTGGGTGTATGCACTTCAGCATTGGAAATGGACTGATGTAACTTCGGCCAATTCCGTTGACTTGATCATCTATAGTTCAGTTAATCGGATGGATATCCAGTTGTGGATGTCAAGTTCAGTTTTCTATGATGCTAAATGTGCATCTATTAGCTGGTATGCAATCAATATCCTCGTTTGCTTACCATGGCCTGATTGACCAAAAGGTACCAAATATGCTACAGCTGATAGGTAATTGTTTACTTCTACAGGAACTTTCCATGCTGAGACCCCACGGAGTATGTCCGAGCAGGAAATGATGCCCATCGGACAATGTGAAAGTCGCGATCGAGAGGCTACTGATGAGGTCGTAATGAAGACACCAGGACGTAGTGCAAATCGTGTTTCAGGGAGACAATCGGAAAGTTTATTTTGACACAGAAACATCGTGACTGTTGTCACTTCACCGAATATGACCAGTTTAACCCGATTGAAAGTCTTTATACCCACTGTTTCGCCTACCATAAGCTGATGGCACATTTGCTAGCTTTAGGAAACGGTCTGTCTTCATGAAGGTTGAAGATGGGAGACCAAATTTTTGAGTTTTATTGCCATTCGGAACCTCTTCAAATATTCGACCGCTACCCAAATGAACGCCTGTCTTTGTGACCCGTCGCATCCTTGAGCATTCTGGTACAAAAAATCCACCAGGAGTCATTAACATATATTTATTTAAGTTATAAGGGCTCCATTCAAAACAGAAATTTTAGTCGTTGATATAAATTGAACCCCAATCAGTTTATCATAGCTTCCACGTCATGACACACTTTACAGCCAGCAGTTTTGGAAAAGACGGACTATTCTCAAGCTTAGCTATCGTTACAGCCCCTTAGTAGTGTTTGTCACTGACATAACAGGAAGTTTAATTTAGACCACCTTCTTAAGCAGCAGTCAGGTTGTCCAGTGTACAATTGACATCATTTTTGGTACCACCGAAACACTCATTTTTGATCAACGTTCAGTTTGCCTCATCACCTGGTTAATAGATCAAATAACTGTGTTGACTGTTTTGGGTACTTCCGCATGTGTGGCTTTTACGTCAGGCAAACCTCCAATTTTGTTGAACCAGCTGAGCCATATGTTGAATAAATTATGCGTAATATTCAGTGTAGTTAAAGTAACATCTAAGTATTCCAGTTAAATTAGTTGGTTTGGACAACTTGAGCTTGCACCATAGCACTGTGACTGAAAACTCGCTAAACTTGCCTCACTGGCTCTAACAGACCTAAGACGTAAATTCACCACCTGCACAAGTTAGTGGTTATTCTGCATTCACTCGTTTCTTCATGGGTACGGAAACGTTCATTACTTACAAGACGTGTTCGAATTCTGCAGGTCCGAATATTTACCTCGGTTTAGACTGAATGAGATCAGTGTTAGACGTAAGGTTTACTCCGAACTTAGAAATCACCGAAGAGGCTGAGACTCCCTTATGGAGCCTCGATTCGCACACCTGTACGTGTTGCCTGGAAAGAACGTTTACATAAATCTATATATCAGCTGGTTGGGGTTGTTGGCATTTGTGGATGGCCAGGCTTTGATAAACACCTGCTTATTTTCTTTATCTCTCTGCACGTAGAAAACACTTGTCTAGAAAGCGTTTCCAAGCAGTGACCAGACGGTTCTGAATTATCCCTAAGAAGAAAGTTTATGGAATAAACCTGGATACGTTGAATCTACCTAGCCTACTACCCGTTGAGTAGATTTGCTCTACAGCTCTAGATTCGAGGAAGGTTTTGTTTGTTTAGCTATATATCACTAGGAATCCACAGGCTGGGTACCGCCATATACTATACATAAATTTGTCTCTTATGATGAACGCCTCCGTGATGGATTTATATTCCAACGGAAACAGAAGCCATCAAATCTTCTTTTCAGCGTGATCAGTTCCGATTCGCATTGGAAACGGGAGTGAACCAAGAGTAGGCAAAATTTTCCAGCACATTATGGACGAAAGCCAGGATTTCTTTAATTTCGAACCAACTTAGAGTTGTTGACCGGTTAACCCAATGGCCGGATGTACGTCGTTTTTATTCTCAAGTTGTTATGCACCTCATGCTTCCGTCTTATGTGTTCAGTTTCTGCTTGCCTCTAGGTATGCTGATGGCATCACATTGATTCGTACACATATGAATAACAAAGCATATGAAGCATTTCAGCAAAGTACTATAATTGAGTATGGCCCTAGTGGTCATCAGACGGTTAAACTTAAACTCATTTTAACCCAACCGAAACGCCGTCCACAACCATCCTCTTTCACTGACCTACTTTTATTAACACCGATCTTGGGTGTACTCCAAGAGGTGTCACAACCATAATTTTCACTCTAGCCCAAGTTGGTTTTATTTATATCATTGAACTATTTTCCAGAGATTTTTCACTTTTCATCCAGCTTTATACTACTGAACTACTTGACAGTGATGATCTTCTTATATTACTACCCAAATCAGTGCAGAAGATTGTGTTGACTTGGACATGTCTTGAAATCTGTGTGTTCTCTGCTCGTAACTGTTTGGCAGTTGAGTTATTTAGATCATCTGACAGCAAATGGTCATTCACTTGAATTTCTAACACAGAAAATGAGTTGTTTATTTGCTAAATCTACCGCAGATTGATCAACAGATCAACAGTTCTCGAATAAAGAAACCAGGTCCCCATTTTTTTTTACAAAGTACAATACAGTGGGGTCTTTGGTTTGTTTGAGTATCGTGAACATGACCGGTTTAGTCATGAGAACAAGCGCGTAGTAAACAAGCTCGTTTTCAGTGTTTCATCATCAGGCTAAATACAATACATTTATATGAGTTCGACAGGGGTAGTACATCAATAGGATGAGCGATGGTAATTATTAATGTCAAGTTAGTCAGACTCTTCAAGTGTTTGGGCAGATAGTTGCTCATACGTAACAGATCAATCCGGGTTATTGATGCATGGCCACGGGAGGTTCAATGCTTTGACAAGACGTTTTTGTGAACATAAGGGGGGTGAGTGTAATCGAATTGCTATGGCTTCTGCAATTGCTAATAGACGACATTTGACCCACTTCGATTGCACTCCGCAGACTCGATAGATCGGTTTGAATGAATCGGCCGGGTTGACCACATGTTTCGATTTGACCAAATGTGCAGCGATCGCCGGATGAGCAAGTCTTCATCGATCCTCTAGCTAGCCACGCCGGATGGTGCTGCCGCATACGTTCGGATAGTCGCCTTGTTGTGCGGCCTATGCAGTTTGTTCCACAGTAACAAACAAAACGGTAAACATAGAAAGAGGCAGCAAGTACAGGCGGTATATCTTTCAGCTGGGGCTGCTGAAAGAACTTAATAAGTATATCAAGTTCAGTACACAAATGGCGGAAGCAAACTCTGCTGTTGAGTTCCTGGACCAATGCATCGAACGCTTAGAATTTCCGAAACAATATTGGACAATCTTCAGACGAAATCGCATTAACATTAACGGGACTTCACTGCAACGACTAGCTTTAAATGAAAAGGACACATGGATGAACAGAGCATGCGACTTGGACTACAAGCAAGCTAGTTCCGCGAAGATATTAACAGAGTTATTACCGAATGAAGCAAACGAGTTTGAGAGTTATGTTCGTTAAGTGCTACTTTAAGTCTCCTGGTTATGAGGACGACAAAGTAGCGAACAAGACTTGCTTTCCGTGTTTGATCATCAGGCTAATTACAACACAATAAATATGAAAACAGTAACTGGGGTGAGTAAGGGGTTATGGACAGCATGTGTTATCAGTTACGCAATCACTGTTCCAATTCGTGAGATTGACTGACTCCTGGTTATATTCTCAGCATTACTGTCACCTATGAAAGGCAACGTAATATAGTTCGACTTTTTGTCCACGGTTTGTGGTACATTTACTTTGGTGCTAATTATCATGTGTTTAGCTATAAACTGTTCTGGATAACCGCTTGCAAGTAGTGTGTTAAATATGAACCGTTTTTCTTCCTCTACGGTGTCATCTGAGCAAGTTTTCACAGCTCTGTCTAGTAAACATCGGACTAAATTTTTCTTTTGTCTCAAAGGTACAAAACTATTGAAGTTAGTATACTGTCCTGAACAGGTTGCTTTGCGATATACTTTACGCTGTAATGTGCCGTCCTCGCGGCGTGACAAGAACACGTCTAAAAACGCTATACCTATTGGTGATTCGGGTTCCAGAGTGAAACGAATATTTTTGTGGGCACAGTTGAAGTGCACCAGCATTTCATTGAGACATTGTGATTCGTCTGCCATGCATATAATGTCGTCTACATAACGTTTATAAAGAGTTAATGACTTTATATGATCTGCTAGTGAACCTTTTTCAAGCTTTGCCATAAAAACGTCTGCTAATAAAGGGCCTAGCGGTGAACCCATTGCTACTCTATCCTTTTGGCGATATAACTTGCCGGAGAAACTGAACTGAACGTAGTAAGTGCAGCGATACAAAAGCTGCTTTAGCTCATCTACTGGTATCCACACGTTTATGTCATCGTTCTCTATATAGTGACCGAGAAATTCAATTGTCTCACTTAGTGGGATATTTGTGAATAGAGACGTAACATCCAGCGAGAATAAACGCATTCCATTTGCGTTCAGTTTTCTTACTATTTCGACAAATTCAAGAGAGTCCCTAAGACTATGAATCGCTAGTTTTCTCCCAACTGGTTCTAAAAACTCGGCTAGCCATTCTTCCGTTGCATGATGCGGCGAAGTACACATATCCAAAAACGGCCGTAGCGGTACTCCGTTTTTATGCACCTTAGGTAGCCCATAAAGCCTGGGGATTACACTGCCTACTGGCCTGATTCTTTCAAATGTGGTTGAATCAATCAGTCCTTGTTGTTTCACACATCTCAGTGTCTTCGTTAATGCCTTTTCAGTAGCTACTGCTTTGTCCTTTTCAGTCTTTATACAAACAAATTTGGTTGTATCTGCCAGCAGAGTATTCGTTTTAGATATGTACTAATCTTTATCTAGAATGACGATTCCAGCCCCTTTGTCAGGTCTGGATATTATTGTGTCGTCATTTCGCCTGAGGGACTCCAGTGCGGCTAGATGCTGTCGAGTGAGTAGGTTTTTACCTATGGTTTTCCGGGTGAGGTACTGATAGCATGACTGAACGAAGGTTGATTTGAGCATCTCAACGTTAAGAGGTGACGTTGGTTTCAAATCGATCAGTTGATCATAAAAATTTTCAAATTGACTTTGTAAATCTAACTGCCTAAGTTTACTTTTTGGACAGCAAAATTTTGGTCCTAATGATAATACTTCAAGAGCAAACTTATCCAATACCAAAGAGGAAAAATTATGCACGTACCGTTCCGGATTGGTTTGGTCGGGTTAAGTTGATTTTTCAGTCTTGCTAACTTCTTTTCTCGTCTTTTGGCTACGATCTGTTTAACATAACTCTCAAACTCGTTTGCTTCATTCGGTAATAACTCTGTTAATATCTTCGCGGAACTAGCTTGCTTGTAGTCCAAGTCGCATGCTCTGTTCATCCATGTGTCCTTTTCATTTAAAGCTAGTCGTTGCAGTGAAGTCCCGTTAATGTTAATGCGATTTCGTCTGAAGATTGTCCAATATTGTTTCGGAAATTCTAAGCGTTCGATGCATTGGTCCAGGAACTCAACAGCAGAGTTTGCTTCCGCCATTTGTGTACTGAACTTGATATACTTATTAAGTTCTTTCAGCAGCCCCAGCTGAAAGATATACCGCCTGTACTTGCTGCCTCTTTCTGTGTTTACCGTTTTGTTTGTTACTGTGGAACAAACTGCATAGGCCGCACAACAAGGCGACTATCCGAACGTATGCGGCAGCACCATCCGGCGTGGCTAGCTAGAGGATCGATGAAGACTTGCTCATCCGGCGATCGCTGCACATTTGGTCAAATCGAAACATGTGGTCAACCCGGCCGATTCATTCAAACCGATCTATCGAGTCTGCGGAGTGCAATCGAAGTGGGTCAAATGTCGTCTATTAGCAATTGCAGAAGCCATAGCAATTCGATTACACTCACCCCCCTTATGTTCACAAAAACGTCTTGTCAAAGCATTGAACCTCCCGTGGCCATGCATCAATAACCCGGATTGATCTGTTACGTATGAGCAACTATCTGCCCAAACACTTGAAGAGTCTGACTAACTTGACATTAATAATTACCATCGCTCATCCTATTGATGTACTACCCCTGTCGAACTCATATAAATGTATTGTATTTAGCCTGATGATGAAACACTGAAAACGAGCTTGTTTACTACGCGTTTCTTCTCATGAAATTACAATTCCTCCGTCCAACACTATTCTGCTTTCTACAAATCCAACCATTGGGATAGATGGAAATCGATTTGTTGGCATGCACTGAACAGGTTGTAGACTTTTGTAGACACATCATGAGAAGTAGATTAGACAGTTATTTCTATCAGACAGAAACATCGGTCGGTTAATTATCCATCTCACTAATCACTGGGGCATTGCGGACATCCTTCAGTGAAACAGTCCAGTTAGCACCGAAGTTCGATGAACATACGTAATCTCTCCAACAATGAACACCCACAACTCCGTAAACAGGTTGACTGCCATATAGTTGCAGGTTGAACATGGCGTTGAAATATATCATTTTTCCGCCTGACCGCATGACAAATTTAATGCAACTGCTGGGCTCCCATTTGGAAAATTTGGAATAGGCGTGTGAAAGCACTGTTAGGAAAAGCTGAATGAGCACATATATCTTCAGTCGCAGATCAAATCGATTGAACAATCGAGATAGCTGGATATCGTGCGTTTACACAGGTGAACTTGTGACATGGAATTGCGCAATTCTGTGGATTTCAAGAAACGTATGACAAAAATTTCCTTTCACCAACGCTTACAAACCATCCAATAAACGATGACAAACCACGTCACTGGTCTATCTCAAAATGCAGTCAAATTGGCATGATCAACCTACTGCACACGCATAAAGTGACTCATGGCACACGTCGTCTTACAGTGCGGCTCTTATACAATTCATGGTCAGCAAAGCATGAAAAGTTTTATGTTTCGGCTCGCTTTCAAATCTGTGTATTGACGATGAGAGCTAAATGTAACCAAATTCGGCGAGCCGCTGTTGAAGTTGAGTAAAGGGAACATTTCTCTTGAAAGAGACTCAAATTTTGAAAAATGCTAAGCCTCAGCTAGACCTAAACGAACGACTTGAACAGAATGTCTTGACGAGGAGTGTATTCTTTCAATGGAGTTGTAGGGTAGCGTTGATGAGAGTTGATTTTCTTGCACACATATAAATCCGGTGAAACCGATAAAGTGAGAATTTCACCAAGTTTAGGTGAAGTGGTAAAAATTTTTTTGTTAACCTGTACATAAATATATCTAAATAGAAAAAGCAGATATACATGTATGGGAAATTATACGGGGTTAGATATCATCCAGATTTTAACACATACGTGAGCAGGTATACTCAGATATATGCACATATTCTTACATATATCCGAGCAGATATATTCACGGATACATATGTGTGAGACCATTTGTACAATAGATTCACCAGTACAAATTCATGTGAGAAAATCTTACATTTATCATTAACACACTTGAAGATTCGTAGTCTTCTGACATTAATCCATTGAGGCTAAAAACCTAAATTAATCGATGATAAGGAAGGCTGACATTTTCTAAAATAGAACGATATGCTTCCGGTTATATTGTGGCAAGCCAGCTGACTTTTCGAAGCATTGGGGATTCAATCTATGTCTCATAAAGGTACACCGTCTGCAGGGACGGCTCATAAAAATGCACGAACTGGGTCATGGAACAATGAATGTAGTACAGTGTTGGCAGTAGTAGCATCAATCTGAATTCACCTCATATCCTCACAGTGATACATTTTGTATGTGGAGCACCGTCAAGTATCTGCAAACTAGCCTGGTTGGCGGCATCCAAGACGGATTAGCCTGTCACAGTGACCGAAGCCAAAGGAAGCCTGCGCTCTAAGCCATCACCCCAAGTGGCTTGCGCTGCACCACTTGCGGTTCCACTCACACACCACGTATCCGGTGTAAACCCGAAGGAATACGATCAGGTGTGCAAGTGAGGCATTTGTGTCCAGCTGGCCAATGCTGGTCAGCCAACTGAATGGCTAGCACGGAAAGGAAATCCTTATCTCTCAAAAAATAAACAGTTAGAGAGACTGCAATGGCAAGATCTATACCAGGGAGAAAGATGTGTGAAATGTAATACAAAATGCATTTCAGTATACGAGTGCACACTATTGCATTCCAGAGAGGATAAGGTTGAAAAACGAAACTCAAAATTGAACTGCGAGAAGATCAGACAGACGACTTATCATTCAATACAACGACAAAGCCCAAGAAATGTGTAGGTAGAAGATCACAGACACCCAAGTTTCTGAAAAGAGGAGCAGATTAGTTGCCAAACGACCATGGTCTTGATCGATGCAACCATTAACCAAAACAGAACGGATATGCTGATATGACCTACTTGAGTCTAGCGTACTCGTTGTTTCTTCGCCGACGGTCCACTATGAGTACGTTGGTGACCTACTAAACGTAGGCGGCCAGCGTATTCGCGGCCGTAAACTAGCTTACGTGCACATACATACACATACCTATTGCAGAGAGCGACTGTGATCCAGTAGTCAGGCCATATTTGAGGTAAATTAACACAGGCGTGCTAGACGACCTGATCACACTAGCTGAGCCGAACACTGAGGGCAATCACACTGATCACCATTTAATCATCAGTTACTCACCCGCACTCTTTAATCGTGTGTTCGATGTGCATTATGAATTCAGGGAAATATATTTTGACTTGTGTAAACAGTAATGTGCCACATCACACCAAAATGATGTAAACCTTCCAAAAGCTTCACCGTCACGTTATTCTGATCGATTTTCCCTTAGGGCTCCATTACAAACTTGACACCACTATGCATTGAATGTATTTGTGTACGTTTTATGACCGTTATTTATTGTGTGAACCGAGTTTGTGAGGCATATCTTGATGAAGTGGACTACGTTAACATGTACGTTCTTCTAAACTTGTCGTTCCTGTTCGGCGTGTAATTTTTCACACATTCAACGCTAGTTAGTGATTAGAAGTCTAAATTGATGTTTTTCTTTCTGGTTCAGGGGTTAACAAAAATGTGTCTATACCATGCAACAGCGCATCGGTGGAGGATTCTGACCGTAAACACCCAGTACAATGTTGAAAACCCTCAAGTGCGCTAAACTGTTTGTAACTGAGTGCAGAGTGCACAACTGGTTTTCGATATCGCTGGTTACCGGCAGTCAGCTCCTCGACTGAAGCGATTACGTGGTGATTCGGCAACGAAATATTATCTGAGCAACTGTTGAGTTAAAAACCGTTGGTGTACGTTCTTCTCGGAGATTGGGTTCTAGTGATTAGGCAGTCTTCTAACAAAAAGTGTGACATAAATTTTGCTGTTTTTTGGTCGAGTCCAGTAAGAAGAGAGAATAGCAAAACCAAGGCGGCGAATGTTGACCAGGAAGAGTTTTTCAAACATTCTGTTGCATTTTATTTATTTACAAACTTTAGGTACTTCGATGTCGAATGGTTAAGTTTGGGTGTTGGGGTTTATCAGCCAGTTCATATTCAGAATATATCAAGGCGACCTACACATATAATAAATTCAGCATCAGGTCAGCACATATTTAAAAGCACTTAGCATACGGGGGGAAATGAAGACGGGTGCTATCAGCTCGCAAGGATGCAGTTTGTATTTAATTATCATTAAGCTGTCTGAGACAAATTTTCGGTGGTATTTCCCTATAAATTAGGTGAGAATTGATAGATATGACAGGTAGGATTCGGCATAGTTCATGAGGTTAAATGAACGTACAACATGAATACATAGGCTGAGGCGATCTAGTCCTGATCGCTTAGGCCGCTGTGACTTGGCATTGCTGCATTGTCCTTTACTGACATCAGGGTGCTGCGTATACAATTGTGATTGGTCAGTTAGGAGTGATCCTTTGACTGTCCAATCAGCAAACCGGCCGGCGGTGTTCCTTTATCCGAATGTCGAGTTGCTCCGCAGCAAATCGAAGACACTAGGTCTCACAGCAGTATGATAATAAGAAACAAGTATACTTTGAACGTGGAAGGACGTCTTGTTGTTAACATTAGGAGGTCTTATGCACATGCTCGTAAACCATATCGTCAAGAGTTAGGGAGTCTGTAACTCAAAACGTCGGTTATTGGATCGCCTTCAGAAGGTTGCTTGACGAAGACTATTTTTTTCCAATCAGAAGGCGTGGTAAATCTTTTACCGTGTTCGTCCTGAGGAATGCCCCAGACTACTTATTTTTTTTCTTAGAAGTTCGTAATTCAAGAAAGGTCTTATCGTTTTATTTTACCTGGAAAATTATCTGGGCTGTTACTAAGCTACTGAACAGGAAATCTTTGGTTACGGGGCACAAAACTGTTTAGTCCATCGGTTGTCTTGCCAAGGTTGGTTTTATGTAGGTTCGTCTCCTCAGCAGATCGTGTGGTATTTAAAATGAATGAACGTCCATTAAGTGAAGCATTCTGTTAATTCCAATACATATGCTCAAGGTTTCAACAGTATCACAGTACTCAGTTAACATTGTCCACATGACGACGGTAGAAATATAAACCTTCGATCGCACACTTCCTCTGATTACGTTCAAGCGGTATCAAGGAAAAGTGCGTTGGCAGCAATTTCGGTGGGAGTTGCTGTAGTCATGTTATCCGTGTACCGACAAACGGGTCCATTAAACGTGTCACATACTAAGAAATCAACGAAGAATCAATTCTTTCAAGACAGCATTTGGAATATCAGCCATAAGGTGGTGTGTTTCTGTGCTGTCAAGAATGTAATGAGCAGGTTTTCTCGGGAAGACGCTTATAAAAACAGTGGGATGACGTCAGGAGAAATAAATCAATCACTCAACGTTACTTAGTTCCTCAATAGATCCCACTAATTCCACTGCTTAATCAAGACCACATCGTAAAGGTTGGCGTGCGAAGTCCAGAGTATGAGCAAGTCAAAATGGACGATATGTCATGAAGACCTAAAGATGTCAACAACTGAACTTGACAGTTGGTTCGAATTATGAACTCTAATGAGTCCGTACAAGCAAAATGTAAATGAACTCGTAAGTCATATGCGATCGAAAGCAAACCTTCGAGTTTGACAAGTTGTGGATTCTTCACGATCTGTTTCTCAATCGCATACGTGTACTTTTCTTTTTTCTATAAGATTAGGATCATTTCACTAACGTGGTTGGTAGAAACGTTTGGCTATTATAACCTAAGCAACCTCGACTGTAGTGACAGAATGCTTACTCTGTATCCTCTGAGACAATCTTACGAGTCATCCATTATCCATGAGCGAATGCAGTCGGCCATTTGCATTTGAAAACACAATCATGCCTGATGTGAAATCGATAACACAGTAGTCAATACTTGGTGCCTAAAAGCGTGGCTGGTGTTCGATTACCGACAGTGGACAAGGTATACACTACTGACAAGCTCTAAACGGGAGTGGAATACAAGTGCTTTGCTGCCTTGCGAAGGTAGCCGACTAGAATGTCAAAGTGATTGTAACAGCCGTGATCCCTTGTGAGTGGCGTTTAGTTTCGTTAAATAGAAAATCATCCGTTAACCTTAGTTGTTTAAGGTAACTCTTATTAGGGTGATTGTATTGCAAAAACGATTCGATTGATGATAGTAGCATTATTAGCTTCGTTTTCTCAACATTCTTTGAGTCATATAAACACTGTAGAATCGGTTTTACTTTAGTCGAAGCTTGAATTACCAACACATTTTTTATATCTGTAAAACTACTTACGAGTAGTAAAATTGTGACGCCAAAACCCAGCTTTGGTGGATACTCGCTGTACGGTATAATCTTTCGTGGACAGGACAACTTGGTGGAGTCAGGAAAAGTGGAACAAACGGAACATGAACGTAGAAACAGAATGATTAGCAGCGACGAAGCTTTATGGAAACATACCATACTCAGCTAGAGTGTTAGTGTATGATCAGGGAATCCGCAATCACTGGCTCCGCTTTAAATACAAGTCATGAAATTGACTTGAAGAATGCTGAGGTAAATAAACGGACGTTTAGAACTACACAGAAGTGAGTACTTTTATAGGTTACTGAAATTGCACATATTAAACATGCTGTAAGTAAAGGTGATGGGGCTGAATGCTCTGACTCATGGTGACGGTTCCGCACTGATTAAAGCGAATTGCGTTCATTTTGGGAGGAAAAGGTCCGTCAGGATTGCAAATTCTCAATCTACGTTCCTGGCAAACTACTGATTCTCAGCAGACTAGCTTACTGACTGCAACCGGTTCGTTTTTGTCACTCTGTTTACGTGTCCGAAGTCTGCATTAATTAGCAATTCGAATCAATTGTTGCGCCCTACCTATATACATTTGACCGATAAAATGTTATTTTTTGTTTCGTTCAGTTGTTTACGTTTTACCTGTTTTAATTGTCTTCAGATCTACGGCAGCTGCATCTAATCTGACGAAGCTTCCTTATCAGAAGTGAAACGTTACCAGTCAATGAAACTACCGATTGGACACAAGTGTCCTGGGTTTCTGAATGATCACTCTGTCTCCAGCATGTTCTAACCAATAATATTTTGAGAAACCTGGGTATTGAATGCACATTTTGAAGCTTCTAAACTCGTGGGTTGATTCAGGAGCTTAAATGCTAGTTCGTGCGCTGTGTTTCGGCATGCGGTACTTGGGTCTGGGCTCCGGATGTTTGCTTATTGGAATATCTCAACTATACCAAACCACTTGTTGAAATTTCGGTTATGCCTGGACAGACTGCGTTGTTCAATCAAATCCATATTGTATAAGCATCTTGTTATGCATGAGAATTGTTTCATATGTGTTTTCTTATGTGCTACGGCTTGTTTCTAAGCTGTTTAGAAGTATACAACATGCTTCATCTATTGTCGATATGTCAGCTGATAAATCAAGCCACTTTGATAGGTGATGGATGACTCGTTTGTTTGGTGGGACGCCTTCTACTTACATCGTACATTTGGAATTACTGATGTTTCGACCACGTTCGAATGTTTTGCCTATTGCCTATTTGATCGATAGGTCGACAGACACACGAGTTGTGAGTGTCTCGGTTACAGCCTTGCGGTCAGAGCTGATTATATCATTACGCCGTTTTGGTCAGACAGTCAAGATTTTATCACAAAAGTATTGGTGCGCGGTAGACCATAATTAATGGGTCTGGTATTCTAAGGTTATGTTTGAACGCGCCAAAGTGGACGCCTCTTGAAAATAACGTTTCAACATTGAGGTACATTTACCTGGGTTCTCTGCTCCAGGGAATTAGGCGAGGCCATAAAGAACCAGAAAAGACAAATTAATTACTGGATATTTTTCAGCCGATTTTTACTTATTAGTAACTAGTTTATTAATGATGAGTAGTAGGGGATTTGGATTTTCATATAGATTGAACATCACCCACAATTGATCGCAGCTGTCGCATTCCCATAGACTTTCCAGTCGGCCCATTTCGAAAAGAAGCACTAGACTCGAGTTTCGCTCTCATTAGAGCTCATCAGTAGTGCATATCATCGCCACTGCCGGGACTTGAACCACGGTTGCCTCATGAACTGAATGTCCGTGGTTCAAGTCCCGGCAGTGGCGATGATATGCACTACTGATGAGCTCTAATGAGAGCGAAACTCGAGTCTAGTGCTTCTTTTCGAAATGGGCCGACTGGAAAGTCTATGCGAATGAGACAGCTGCGATCAATTGTGGGTGATGTTCAATCTATATGAACTAGTTTATTGTTAAAAACAGAATGAAGTAAACAAACACAGTTCACACTCTAAAAGAGAACAACTCCGAATTTCTGAAGAGTACAAAGTGAACATGACTGACAATCGATTGTGGCCCCCACCACTCCGTAGACTGCAAGCACTGCTCAAGAGCGAAATTGTTTGTGTTCACATATGATAATTTGGTCGTGCTTAATTTGAGGTCATTGACGCAGTGGTCAACATGGTTGCCTCATGAAAGAGCGACCGGAATTCTAGTTCCGGCAGTGGCAAGGATATTCACTGCTGACGAGCACTAATGAGAGCGAAACTCGAGTCTAGTCTTCTACTGTGCAGATGGGGCCGAATGGAATGTCTGGGGGAATGCAGAAGCTGCGATCACTTATGAGTGCTGTCCAACTTATGTAGAAGAAATCAAAAGAACAGGTTTTTGAACTCGGCTATGGCAAGTATATGCTGACTAAGCTATATTGACAACAGTGAAACTCGAGTAGAACGATTCATAGAAGTATAGCAAATATTATTTCGAACCCTTTAGGCCGTACCTAATAAACGCTGGTAATCCAAGTTGGACTGCGTTCCACCAGACTAACGGAGTGAAAAATAAGCCAAAACTCATTGAACACCATTAACGCTTAACTGAAATTGTAGTTAGGAACATAAGAGAAAATCAGTGACACTAACGTAGACCACAGCGGTATTGAAGATAATACTTGTAGTCTCTGCTCTTCTAAGCCGCAAAATATTTGAACGTATAGATTGAAAAGGTTGTGCTCCACCCCACTTACATCGACGTAACTTTCGCTACATCCATTTACGTTCTTAATCCAAATAGTTCAAGAACGAAACATATCAATTTACAACTAGGCAAAACCATAAGTTTAGTTTCCATCTGGGAACAAGATAGAATCCTGATTTGATCAAACGTGCAATGCATCTTCAGATAATGCACTGAAACTGTTTACAATGACCATATTTGATTGTTCGTTGTCATATAAACTGACGGTCATGTGACGTGATTCCAAGTGGGCGTTCAGTTTTGTCGACAGAAAATCTGCTCAAATCTCTATTTAGGTTTGCAAATTTGGATTGCTTTAGTGAACTGGCACGACGGTCGTTTGATGTGAAAGATGTGACTGTGACCAGCTCATTATATAACAGGCAACATCAAGCACTGCTAAACTAATCAGCAGCCGTTACCTTCGTCCAATGACAGTCATCGTTTCTCTACAAACAACAGATGACGGAATAATTTTCACATTAATCAAGTTGAATGTCCTTGTAAATCCTTCTAGTAACCGTTATCCGAAAACCGCTTCTTCAATTTCTATGGATCAGTAATCAGTCTACCCATCATGTAAACCTATTTTGCTGTATGCATTATTTTTCTTCCAGATTCCTGAGAAACGAAGCTATTAAGATATATTGTTTGATGGTCCACGTATGCATTCGATAAGCGGTCTGCCGAAATTATGCTTGTCTTTTGATTGTTAATGTTGAGGTAGCAGAGTTGGTCACAACCAGCATTTCTGATGTATGTTTCGACGCGTAGATCATCTGATTGGAAAAATTATTTAGCTTAAATAACGGGATGTCGTAGACACTCTGTTTATGGAGCCTGAAATTGTCCAGTACATTCAGGATTAATATCTGTCCATAGGTGTATGATTTGAAACTTGCCTAAATAAAATGACCATCAAGACACCACCAACCTTTTTTCAATATATGACGCTTCCACTGCAAATGACAACAGTTGTTCTAATTGATATCCTGGGCACACTACCTATGTCTCATTTGGTTTGACATAGGATAGAAACGTGCATATTATTTTCTTATTATTCATCGGTTTCCTTTGTAGTTTGTGGTTTTATGTCACCTACGAAACTATGGTTCCTCGCCACTAAACATGTGCGGACTTGTAGATCGGCATACTTCAAAAGCATTACTGTAATCACGTACAAACACCGTCAAATGCAAACCATATGTCATACATATGTCAAATACGACTCTGATGAGTACATACCGGGTAGGCTTAATTTGGTCACTACTATGAGACGTTAAAAGAATTAAGTATCAGGGTTGACCAGGTAAGCAAATGCTCGAAGTGATTCAATATATTAATGGTAAAATAATGAAAACTAAGGAACATTTGCAAAGAAAAGTGCAAGGAAGTTGTTTATGTTGGAAATTGTTTGAACTCATCACGTCTATCTTACCTGAACAACGTTGGCACGGGTAGACTTCGCATTACCATGTAAAACATTCTATCAACCGTTTTGTCAACACAGGTCCTTGAACATTGTTTGTGATGGAGTGGATAAGATAACTGAATTGAGATGTTATACTGGGCCCCATTGCTGGGATGCATACTTGACTGCCCCAACTTTCTAGTCACAAAATGGAGCCAACCTAAATCAATGGGTTACCCTTAGGTCGGACGAATAGCCAGACATATACTTGGTTCATACAGTGAAGCTCAAACACGCAATGTGTTCTTGACTGAATCAAACGTGATGTTTGTATTGACTCTGTTGAACCTATGCGGATTCTCTTGTGTAGTAGGTGCAGCTTAAACATTCGGTCGAAAGTGACCCGTAATTTCCAACATGACTTTCTCAAATTAGGTTAACAGTGACTTTCATCAGATGATAACTATATGGTACTTTCCTAGAATACAATTTATAACGACAAAGAGACTTGTAACCTTCTACCCATTCTCAATGAGGTCAAAATACCTATCAGTGTAAGGAAACAATGTAACAGAAATTCACAACTTTCCGAGTAGCCGGAAAAGTCCAATTTTCCCGAGGCGGTACACGAAATAAAACCCAGAAGGAGATCATTCATTAAGATCAACATACCTGCCACGAATCAGCACAACTTCACTAATGTATGAAATGCTTATTGATGGAAGCGGAAAGAAAGGGAACTGAATATTGATTAAAACCAGTAAACTGCTCAGTCGGTCTATTGATCTGTCAAACTCCACGATTAGTCTTTCAAGATTACAACAGAAGCAAAGAGAAGCATTTACTTCGTCAATCTGAATGGAACAAGAATATGAATACTTGTTATCGGCAGTAAAGAGAAGATCGGTATTTCGGTGTTCCAATAATCGACTACTTTGTAACAAATGGATCAGCTGCTACAAATAATTCTCAGATGATCCCTAGCGGATGGTGACAAATCGCAAGTCAATACACTATGGTGACATCAATTCGAGGTCGTAAAATTTGTTTATACCGTCCATTTGTTTATCAGGTAATAAGGGACGGTATTTTACAAGTTTTGATAATTAAGTATACTAAAGCATGCTCTTCTTGTAGATCAAGCATCTACCTCCAAAATTTCGGTGCACTCTGACTCGATGTTGTGAGTGATACCACCCTTAATATCTGGTAAACGACTTTTGTCCTCAAAACAGTTGGACCGTTCCAAAACCCAGCCTCATGAGCAATGTTCATTCCATATACGTAATACCTTACTAAAAAGCACAATAATAACCGCCATTTACATCAAGTTTGATACAGGGCCACAGTATGTATCACATCAACTCTTTGTTCTGTTTGAACCAATCAGATCAGAAGACAAAACTCGGAATATAGCCTCTACTCCACTTTCAATAGATGTAAATTGTACAGCACTAAGAAAGCCCGGTTTGTGTAAAGCCAGTTGAGGGAAACGTAGAAAGACAAGAACTGATCCGAACGTAAATGGTACAACATTCTCTCCGACTGCAAAATAATATTCTTGAGGTAGCTATGATAATATTGTTCGGGATATCATGCAATTGTGGTTTCTTAAAGTATACTTCTCTTATGCATTTGTTGCCCCATGAGATCACCTATTCTATACATCACATTTTTATTTTGTTGTGGCTTCTTAGACTTTCATGTAGTTGATTTAGGTGGTATACTGTCCACTCTGGAAGTGTTGTGTGTAATAGCTGAGGGTTGCTCAGAGATATAATTCATGGACTGATCACTACATGGTACCAAGTGTTGAAGTGACGCCTCTTCTTCTCAATCATCAAGAGATCACACACAAGTACATCGTAGAATACAGCCCAAGCAAAGTAACTTTTCAACAGCTGGGTCACATTTAGATTTTAACACCCTTAGCTAGGTGTTAATGTTTTTTCTAGACACTTCGTATAACAATGAAACATTGTTCCATATAAAGTATCAGATGTAGCTGTGTAAAATATTAATCGGATAAAATATAGGATGTTCGAATGGATTGAAGAAGGATTTCTTCTAGCTTATGAAAACATCCTGGAGGAAAAGCTCACCGGTTTGCAGATACAATTCCAGATCACTACAATTGCAATACCGGATTCATCTGTGTTCAACATTAAATATACATTGTGATCAACAGTGGTAACAACAACATTCTTCAAGTAACACTCCAACCTCATAAGCAAGTTTTATTGGAAATGTATAACCTCATTTAAAGATTTGTGTAAACTTTCCTACAAAACGTTGTTAAGAAGTTCAGTCACGTAGTAGAGAACTCGGTCTAGCATGACCGGATTTAATAAGTACGTCTGGACTTTAACTGCCTCGCAAAGAATATTCAGCGTCAGGTTATACTTACGAACAATGTTTTCAAATTTATAAAGTGTTACGCTGTCACGCTTGTGAGTTTCATCAGAGATTGTGACATCGTCAACGAAAACGAAAATTTTAGTTACCTCATTCTTTCTAATGATGCAATCGACTGTCTCTTGGAAACACATAACTCTATTAGTGACGTCGAAGAGAAAACGATGAAACTGGTGCAAACTCCTTTAGGATTCGACTACAGAAAACCTTCCCTCGTTTTGAATTGAAATTTGTTGACTTGTGGTCTAAAGCTAAGTGGTTGTGAACACAACACCCTCACAGATTTCTGGTGATTTTGTTGACTTAACTCAGTGGGTAGGCCTTAATCTGGCTATGGTCAAATACCATCCGATTCTTGTGTCGCTCACATGTCTTGGCCAATTCCTGAACCCTCCTCTCCAAGGACCGATTTCGTCGGATTATTCATTTCTTTAAAGTGCGTTCCATTTCTATTCTGATGGGGTGCTCATCTCAGATTGATTGGCGAGTAGAGGGGGCGGTTATGAGTTTGCAACTGGAGGTCAGGTTTTAAATTGAGTCAGAAAGTTTATCTGATCAGCCCTGAACGATGTTCCGTCTTCATGGTATAAGTCCAGAATGTCTTGAGTTATTAGTTCACTGACAGATATTTTAGCGTCAACAACTACACGTATCATTGAATTTAGTCAGAGCTACACGATCTTCTCGGTTGTGACTGGACAAACTGGTAGACGTGATAACAATTTTATTCTTCTGTTGCAGAAGCTTCCCGTTATAGTTTTGCATGATTTACAATGATATGTGACCCTCATACCTGCGGTATCCACTAAGGTCTGTAGGGTTCTCTCATTTACTTTATCTAGACAGCAGGACACACAAGGCTGGGAGGTGTAGCTGCAGTCATTGCCAATAATAACGGTAGAAGGAAAATGGATGTAGAGGTCTGGTGTTCCGTAGATAAGCAAACCTTACGGAAATCACCAAATTTTCAACATTTTCTGTGTGCACATGTGCCGTGTCCACTGCAGTAACAGACAGAGTTTTGAAGCTACAATTAATATGTCGATTTCTGAACAAGTTCGAATGAGTGGCATTGTGTTCTGCTACATTTTCTGGTAGCAATGCACGTAAAGTAGTTGGACTGGAAGAAAAAGAACTATATGTGTGAGTTAACTCTAAAGAACTTGCTCAGTCTAACACATCCCGTAGAACCGAAGATATCTGCTTCAATAGACGTTGGTATGAACTATTTGACAGTAATCTTAAGCAGTATCGTTTTGGTATTGCAAAGCGTTGCGCAGGATTACAGCCTATCAACAAACTGGTCCAGCAAATGTTCTGTTTTTTGTTTACTCTTGAAAAGTAAATGTCAGGTAAATATTTCATTCTTTGAGCGTATATACACCATCTAAATTACCAATCACACATTCAAATTATGTAACGAATGACTACATAAGAGAAATGATGCGGTTAATCACCATGTCCCTCTTGACAGATTTGAAGAATTCGACAAAAGAGGTGTTAAACATTCGCTGCCTGTCAAGTTACTGTTTTCAAGACTCAGATTGAGTCGGATTAGCTCCGAATCAATGGAGCCGTAAAGATCGCAGAACACTTACAGAACGCGCATGAAGTTCGTAAGATAAGTATTTTTGTTCAAATTACCATCCCTCTTAGCAATAAATCACTTTGAAATATTAATATGACTAGTAGTTCAGTTGACACATCTTTCGTTAAATCGCACAATTTGGGTACGACAATTCATTTTGTTCTCTCTTTTAACTTAAGGCTGAACAGCCGGACTGACTCGATCGTGGTGAAACCACATAAACAGGTCGTCATCCATCAGATAAACCTTCAATTTCGCCGATTTTACACAACCGAACATAAAATTTTTCATTGTTCTAACTGTGTTTTATAATTGTGATAGTTGACACTGTTCACAGGGACAATAAACTTAAACACAACGGTTCGATTTACGTATCTATGATAGTCGGAAGCAGTGGTACCGACCTGTGAATGCCCGTTCCGTTTAAGAGAAATTCGGCACCCCAGTTGACTCATCATAGGTGAGAAATGTATGATTGATCAAGGCTCAGTTGTTCTACTAATTTCAGTACGATGAGAGCTGAACACAGTGTATCGCTGACAACTAACGAACCCCATCCTCTTCTCTGTTCAGTGGACACCGATTCTAAGTCATATTTGCCTAGACGAAAAGCAAGATCAATTTACATATCGTTAATTTAACCGCAATCGGTTGTACAACAGCTTATCACGTACATAGAAAAGTGTTACGTGTAAAAATATTCCCCTTAAATCGCATAAAATTTACTGATTTGTAAACTGGGTCTTGCTTACTTATTGTTGCGTTTAGCATGACAGCCGATGTTGACAAGCATCTAAAATAAATCATGAGTTCTTTCATGAGTTACTCATCAGAACATAGTCATCTCAGCTTTTCAAACAGCTCCTTGATATTCTGTCGTTGTTATGCACTTAATAAGGAACTTTTGAACTGTTGGTGTTAACTAGCACTTGTAAACTCATGTTGAATCTTCTGTTAGTATGAGTCACCCATCGCTAACTGATATACACTACTCTGTTTCCGATTTATCCGATAAGTGAATATTTTGAACAGACGGCTGACCTAACAACTGATCTGCTACAAGCATCTCACTGATCAGTCGCTTGTAGATGAATCGATTGCATGTAAGATTGTCAAGCTGTTATTTTAAGTGACCTACAAAACTGACACCTAGCATAAAACCCATAATGGTGACAAATCTGACCGTAGTACAATGGTAGTTTTAGGTATAAGCAAAATTTAATTCAAAGATATTTCAGCAAACAAGACAAAGAAATAATTTCTCAGAAACCTTATTTGCAATTTCAACATAATGGCAAAATCACGGTTAGTTCAACCCATACCATTTGCCCTGCGCTGTACAAATAATAGTTGTACCTCAAACAAATAATTCAACTGTTTCATAAAAGTTCATGTTACTTCAAAAGATAACCGATAGTTGTAAAATGTCTTTCACGAGAATTCTACGGCCGTGGTTACGCCATCATTCGCTCAGTAGGTTTCCTTGGCTATTTCGTTATTTCTCCCCATCTGTCTCATAAATCTAGCCTTTACGTCAAACTGTGTTGTACGAACAGTTTCTTTCAATTCTGTCTAATTAGCCAAATGTTTGCTGCACATCTGGTTTACACATGCTTTTGACAACTCGGGGATGGTCGGAAATGTGTTGGTCGTTTGGATATGAAACGGCCATCGTCTAATGTGTTGCAACTGGCAAGGAGATGAGTTCAACCAACAAACTGTGTGCATTTGTGATAGAATTGAAACTTCCCAATTGACTTGATCGTCGTCCGTCTGGTGATGCAGAAAGCAACAAAAACAACATAATGAGTCGCTGTTCTTTGGGCTGAACTGGTACTTCGTAGACTCAGGCTGAATATCATTAATGTTAGCTATATTACTTATCCGGTCTGGAAATATGAATACAAATGGCGGTAGCTGGTGTGATCCTCGTTCGTCTCTATCGTGTTTTGTATTTCATCATTCGAACTGGGAAGGTTTTACTTTATTCTTACTTGCAACTCCTTTGATTTTGCAAGTGCTTCTAGTAGTGAATAGCTGAATTTAAATATGGGGTTTCTGACACTAAGTCACAGTCTTACTTGTCTGTTATCTAATGGTGTACCGTTGTGTACGATACTGTTGTTTACTGAAATGACAGAATTACATAATGACTTGCGAAGTTTATCATTCGCATGCATGCCTCGGTTTAACAACATCCGAATTAAATATTCCGACAGTCATATTGTGAAACAATATGTTAATAATTATTCCCTCTATTATAAACCATTCGATAGAGTGAGATCGACACAACTCGATTAAAGATCGTTGGACCATTGAGGAACAAAGTGGTATGCTTGACCAGTTTTTGAACATTATGACGGCTAAACAATGCAATACATCGAGTACAACTGACAACTGAGGAGACTATAAAATCACAAATATACACAGACATATTATTTGTAAAAGCTTCATAAAAACCACAGGTGTGTTTGATAGCCTGAAACCAACTAGTTTCTTACAGTTCAGATCAAAGAAGAAAATTCAGTTTGACATTGCACATTTCCGAGGCTTTCACTCGTTAAAAGGCCGCAAACATTTGTTCTGACCTAGCCTCATTAACGGTATAATAAAAGGTTTGGCCAGCCTCAAGACAACGGTGACCCACATAAGAAATGCAGAGTTGGTTACTTTAATAAACTTCATGGTTTGCCTTATAAAGGTAATATTATGAGTGATATTAGTTATAATGTTTCAAAGCTGGTTTCCCGAATACACTCTAAGCCTAACTCACACCTGTTCGCGGCGAATGTACCGTTATGTTAACTCACTCAAGAACAGATGGTAAACTCCGGCTATTTTCCGGTAGCAATCAACATCAGAATGAATATCCTTTCGGTTCTGTAACAGTTCAGTATGACGTTTTTATTCGGGAGATATTTTCTGGGAGGGAGTTCATCGGCAGGATCATTGTGATTGCCGACAAACTTGAATATTCGATGAAGTGAGTTTGTGTACATTTCCTTGAAAGTATTCAAAAAAATTGTTGAAACCAACGAGTTCCAAGCATTAGTTTTTGTTTAGCCTACAAAACAACGTGAGAACCTGTGATTCCCTTTGTAAGCTACCTAAATGATGCTTGTTCTCCATACGCACTGCTTCGCTTGCGTAGATCTCTGGCAGAATGAACGTTTAGTCGACTTGTCTGACAGGCTTCAAGTGGGAATAGCCAGCAAGAATGGGATGTCCCTCTGTTTTACCCACAGCTGAGTGGACAAAATCAAATTCCAAGATTATTTTTTGAGCAGCTATTTACCTAATGCAATCGGAAACTTATCATACGCCCGTCTTTTATACTTCGTTCATGTGGACGTTACGAGATGTCACTCTATGAGATTTAACTTATCATTCGCCTTAGGCCGATTGGAGATTAAGATGTTTTCTTAATAGTTTATGTCACAACTGTCGTATATCTTCAACAATTTTAGATGGCAGAAAACAGACCATAATTCGACGGATTGTTACATAATACTGTACGTATGCTTCCGACTTAAGGCATATATTGGGTATAAGAATCAATCTGTCAAACCTAACCTATATGTTCCCACATTATTTGCTGCGTCGATACGTCGTATTTACTACCTCGGTGCGGTTCGACTTCAGTGGTCTTTTAACCCCACATCTCCAGCGATAACGTGACGTTGATAACCAGCTGTCCTTATTTTTTTTTACACCTGAAGCAACATATAACAAAGAACTGCAAAAACAGATCTTGGGAATCAATGCTCGACCTGAGCAGAGATTCCAACTCTGCCAACACTGCTAACACTGCTGTAGCCAACGCGTTGTTTTGCTAGTTCTTCGCCAAGAACACCCCAGTAACATCTCCCCAAGTCGCAGGCTCCCATGAGACGCAGATATGGATGTCGTGAAGTTTTATCTAGCTTTGTAATTTACATTTATCATATATGTTGTATATGTGTTATTATTTGCTCTATTCTCATTCTTACTAGCGGCAACATTTGCTCTAAGGATAGTAGGCCATTAAAGGGTGTTCAACCGTATCATCAACAGTGATGACTGACTGGCTGATGACATACTGCGTAGGAACTTTAGAATGCAATTCGAACTTCATTTATCAGAACTGTTGGCCATTCACGGTCTCCAATGACGAGGGGCAAAATTGGCTTTAAACTACTCCTACGGTGAATGTTTAATTTCACAAGGTATTAGGACGTCAGTTAACTCGGTGGTTAGACAAACTGTGAAGAAATGCTATCTACAGTACCGTATGGAAATATTAGAAATAAAAAACTTCGTTCACAATTTAGCTGTTTCCTAAATTTGTTGAGGCGTTCTTTGCACAGGTAAAGTAGTTGATTAAGGTAACTGCTTGCTCACTCTCAATTTCCGTGGAATCCGACAACGTTTTCGGGTTGAACAACATATTTTGCTCCCAGTTATTTGAAGTCACTAGTTCGGCAAATTTATCTACACTGAACTGCATTCAATTAGGTAACCACCAGGTTCGCTTCAAAAAAGAAAATTACGCTCACCTTCGCCGAACTTGTTTGAGCAGCAGGAATTTAAAATCAGACTGGAATTTGGGGACCCTGATATACATAATTTTCTCCATGTTTGAGTAGAGGTTGCCTTTTTTGACTGCGGTGTAACTGGGCAGGTTTGAGTAAATTACATCGAAACCCACTACGGCAGTTGAAAGCTTTCTATTTTCTCTGTTTTTATTGGTGCTCAGAGAATTACAGAGTCAATACATATAGACAGAGTGGAATACAGCAGCTTCCCAAAAGAACAGAAAATCCAGCCAGTGGAAGCTAACGCATAAACCGTTGCTAGCAGAACGGTGGTTGTTTAATGCCAACGAATGAGAGAAGCGATCGACCCCTGCATCCAGTTTGTATGTTGACTAAATTAATTTATAGGAGCGGGTTTCGGATGTTACTTATAAGAGCAAAGCATAGTGGAAAAGATTGACCAACTAAAACCAACACGACTACGATTAAGCAGCAAACGACAATGTACACAATGATGTTTTGCTGTAAGTACCGAGGAGACAAGTAACTCACTGCAAACAAGTGAAGGTCAGCTAAGCTTAACTAAGGAATTTTTCAGTAAATATTTCATCATCATCAATTCATAAATCATGAACAATGTCATGGAAACTTGTTTTGTTTCTTCTCTTAAAAAGCATTATTAAGTCACATTCATGCATTGTTACCTAGACCCTATCGTGCAGGTTTTGCAAGTAATTGTTTTGAACATCGTCCATTGATTACTTTTATCTTTTCTAACCTAAAATCCTCTGAAAGACACAGACAGACTTAGATAAGATGATCCGTTTTGATAGGGAGTGCCCACTTCAAATAAGTGCTCCTGAACAATATCCCTTGACACATAAGGGACACGACCAATATTGTTTTTCCTAATTAGCACTGGATGAGGTCGACTAGTGATAGCCAGGTGGATGTCAGAATAATCTTAGTACAAAAAACATTTCAACTAATCGTCCGGCTAATTGCCTCTCGTTTTGGTTGTTCGTGTGTCTTACAGGCCAACTAGCTGATTGGTTTGAATATTAACAGTATGGAAAAAGATGCACACCGATAAGCTGTTGCAAAAACAAGGTCGTCCTGTGCAAATGCGCTTGCAAAGTCTAGTTTTCTCAAATACATATCAGAACATATATATAGCTGACGTATTGACTTTTGGCGCCAAGAATGTGCATAGTAACCAGTGGAGCTTTCTCGTAACAAACGTTGACTGTGGTGATATTTGTTGTGATTGTGTGCGACGACACATTGGGAAAAATTAAGGTGAATAACAATTAAAAAATTCCCTCACATTCTTTTGAATTCCTGGGACCAAATACTGAGAAGTAATGTCAAGAATCAGATAATCTATCTTGTTTGAAACATCCATCTTTCGTGACATTCAGAACTTATTGCACTTTGGTATATGAATGGTATTTGCATTCGGCTTGTTCACATATTAAAACATTCAACCGTCTAACAAAAAACCCGTTGTGTTTCACACACAATTTGAGTTAGTGAGATTGTACAGTCAAGTGGCATGTAAGGTTTCTGATTCTTAAGGCAATCTATTGATAATATCTTCCGGGACTTCGGAAGGGTTCAAGCCAGTGACACTAACACAATCTCTCTGTATGATATGTCTTCTACAAGCTGATCTGAAAACTAAGAACCCATAAATTTTACCCTTTTTCGTTAGTTGGTAGTGACAAGCCTCCTGTTGAAACAAACTTCGAGATGGATGTTTGTTCATAGACGAAGAAAAGGGTTAAGGACTGTCGACAGTAGTGAAACAGTTTCCTTAATATAGACAAGCTTTCTTGCTTGGGACGGAATTGATATTGATCTACTGAAAATCGGATCCAGGATCATCGTGGTAGCCACATAAATTAATCGTTTTTAACAAAACAAACGCACAAATGATTTTTTTATATTACTGATGAGTAGTCGGGGATTTGGTTAATTTCA
>LUCH01000381.1:70958-166695 GCA_013368495.1 Paragonimus heterotremus
ATATCCTTGCCATTGCCGGAACTAGAATTCCGGTCACGCTTTTCATGAGGCAACCATGTTGACCACTGCGTCATTGACCTCACGTTAGGCACAACCGAATTATCATATGTAAACGCTCAACCACTTTCACTTGTGAGTAATGATCAGGCTGCTCGATCTTCTCGAAATAGAGAAGCAGTTACTGTCTGTTAATTCTAATCGATAACCCAGCGATTAAGACTACCTAGAAATCAGGGAAATCACATAGCTTCGACAGTTATTTCTCACATTTTGTTAAAAGATTAAGTAAACAAACTTAATCAAAATAATTGGCTTCTTGAGTTTCGTTACTTGAAAATTAACTTGAAAAACCGGTAGTTTGATATCCAAGCCCCACGGTTACCATGGTGCCCCCTAACCCACCTGACATCTTCGAAGGTCAGTTTTGTCACCTAACTGTTCTCTAGTTCACAACGGCTTGATGTAATTATGTGATTAGTTGATGTTGCTACTGTTCGCTTGACAACCATAATGATATAAAATATGATGTAATAGGCACGACCAAATTATCATATGTGAACACTAAACCAGTTTCGCTTGCGAGTAGTGATCAGGTTGCCCGATGGCCTCGAGAGGAAACACAGTTACTGTCTGTTAACTACAATCGACGACTCCTCGACTAGGACCTCTCCAAGTTAAAACCAGTCTAACCTGAGGTCAATGACGCAGTGGTCAACATGGTTGCCTCATGAAAGCGTGGTCAGAATTCTGGTCCTGACACTGGCGAGGATATGCACTGCTGGCGAGCTCTAATGAGAGCAAAACTCGAGTCCAGTCTTCTACTGTTCAGATGGGGCCAAATGGAATGTCTAGGGGAATGCGACAGCTGCGATGAATTGTGGGTGATGTTCGATCTACATGAAAATCAATATCCTCTACCACTCATCAGAAAGGAAACCTGACACGTTTTTGTTTACACCTTGGCTATCTCTAGGTCTGTCAGTAGGTAAACTCCTACGTCCTCTGCCAACAACGGCATCTAACAGTTCCCCTGTAATCACATAGACATTTATGTCAGCTGAACAGTAGGAGTGAAACATGGGACAATACACATTCTGAGGCTCAGTTGTTCATTCACTGTAAAGTGACTTTTAACTTGGATGAAGCACTCCGTCATCCATCGTAATGCACCTATCGCCCAGAGGTCACAAGTTAATGTTGAATCCACCTTTTCCGTTGTGATCGATACTCATCACTCAGAGGTAGTTAAAGAATTACTAAATCACATTGAGCAGCAGTGAGGAACCGACACCAGACTGCAAATAAGCACTTGTCAAACTTTGCGTATTACGTGTTTGGTTGTGAACACTATTCACTCTCTACGTCAGTTTGTGAATTAGTTATAGTGCGGTATTTTTGTTTTCACAATATTCTCATGCTTGTGATCTGTAGCATACGTGATACGAAATCACCAGATGATTGGTGCCTATCCTACTCACAGGGTTCAATAGCACTCAACAGAAGAAATTCCTTAAAAGAGTATACGTTATTACCAAACGTTGGTAAACGGATTCTGACGATCCGTGATGGACTACTGGGCAGTTTGGAGAGGATGAATTTGACTTACTTTTTGCTTCTTTCGACCAGGTTACATTCAGTTTGATAGGCAAAGTTTATCCATAGAACTTTCCTGTACGTGATGAGTGAGATGAAGTTTACTTGCTTCACTAGGAAAAAATAGTGTATGGAGCTATATGTAGAACCTAAAGTTTACACACCGACTAGGCACAGTTTGAAACTTACATGTGTGAACAACCCACTTCCCTAATACAACTTTCGAAAACATTGATCGAATGGCTTTTGGCGCTGCATATCATGTTGTCATTTTAGGCCAGTGCATCCAGGCCTGTGGTAGTGAGTAATCACTGGGGTATTAACATTTATGACTGGGGACAAAAGCGAATGTGATAGTGATCAAAGCCAAAGAATATTTTGCTGCCGGTATGTAAATATAGCTGTCCAAATCCCAAGAATTGCTTGCGTGGATATTTTTTTCCTAGTCGACCTCAACAGTCGACTCTAACAGTCAGACTAAAAACGTACTTTTCACTAGATCAGTTGATTCTCACATAATGAAATTTAGGTACGCTGATGCAGAATTGGAAGTACTTTGTACTTCCTTTAGGGAGATAATAGGTCGGGTTTCTTGAACACAGTAACTAGTGGGTAATCCAGATAATATACAAAAACAGCAGTCGGTTACGTGAATTCGGATATGTTCACTAAAATATGAATATAATATATTGCACTGCTCATATTATGACAGATCACCGTGAGTATCACGCACATAAATGGACATAGTCCTGAAATCTTGCTTAAATTCGACGGTTTTGCACAAACGTTTGATGTATGTCTCGATAAGCTCAGGTGAAGAGCAAACTAGAGCAGTGCGTCAACACCTTCAACACCGGCTCTGAGTCGACCTCATTAATGTTCCACAAGCATAAGCACTGCGTAAAATAAATATTTCGATCAGGATCTTCATATCTAAATCGTCCTGCGCAAATCCGTTTGTGACAACCTTCCCAAACTAAACCGGGAAAAGTACTGGATCCAAATGTTCCTAAGTGAATGCAAAAACGTTGTGATCATGAAATTTTAGTTAAGAACAACCAGGAAACAGTAACAACGTAAGTGTGCTGAGAACAAGTGTAGAGAGTAAAGATTTGTAACCAAGAAAAGTTTGGCTGGAAATTTATCATTACTTCACCAACGAACAGAGTAATATATAACATTATTATGCTCATATAACCTGGGCATTTGTATCTTTTCGTCTAAATGAACAATAAAACATAGAATTAAGTTTCTCCCGTCATTCGACAGAGTAAACTCGGTGTTGATTATCAGCCTATTGAGAACAGATAGAGTTGCTCATATCAAACATTCCTTTGGACGCGTGTGGTCGGCTACTCTTATCATGGTAGTGCCAAATTGAGAAAAGCATGTTTTTTCTACAGACGCGTAATTGTGAACAGTCTTGACTTTTCCAAAATATTTCAAAACCGACTTATCATCTTGTCTGTACATATGGCTAGATTAAACTTTGGTCAAGTTTACTTCTCAGTCAGCCTAACCTTTGAGAAGAACATTCAAGTAGGCTCGAGAACAGTAACCAGAAAACCTGTCACATGCCTCGTATATCGTAGAGATGTTCAAGAGCAATTACATTTTTGTCTTCTTGATCATCTGACACAAGCAACAAAGTCACTCCCGACTGGATCTCACTATGACGTCGATTCGCATTTTACTGGTTGCAAAACTTAGTGGAAAACAATTTATTGGAAAATATCCGGAAGAATGGATGTTCTACAATGGTGGACGGATACAGTTGCTGTCTAAGGCCTTGTCAGTTATTAGTTCAGACTATCGGGCGAACAGAAACTACAGGGAACGCAGACTGAACGTCACTGTATGAAGTTTCACCACAAATGCACGGTGTGTACGTAGATTCAGGAGAACATTGTTACAGACTATCCTCACTCATCTGGTGGCTTACCAGATATACTTCTGTGCAATTCCTGTTGAACGTGGTTGTGATGAATTTCCGCGAAATCTGAATGGAATCACAGTTTATGCTATGTGTGCACGTGCGTGTGCATTCATCAGTTTGTTATCCGTGTTGGGTTAGTTCGGACGTTGAAGCTGCCAACAGTGATTCGCTTCGAGGCTAGTTTTCGTGATCAGTTTCCTGCCAGATAGAAGTCTATTTTTGCAGAGCGAGTCAGTTTTCTACTTTAATTAACTGTACTACCACCTAAATGCATGAAAGCCATCACATAATCCCATTAATCATTGTTATATGTTTTATTATGGTTTAAAATTCTTTTGAAGCCGAGAGACAGATCGTTCATTATTCCGCTGATTAGTTGTTTCATAGCTATTTTTTTAGCGAAAATGACGCCAGTGAACCATTGCGTGGTAAAATACTCATATTCCTGACGTTGCCTTAATTACGGGTACTTTGTTGTGATTGTCTGACAAAAGCTTTTGCTCTAAACAAACATCAGCTTCCCCAATAATAAATTTTACCTTAATAGAAGGTATGGAATATAAGGTCTACTGAAGCTGAAAATCAATTGAAACCAGACTATATTATGAGGCTAGCGGTTGTTCAGTGGTAAAAATGTTTACTGACCATCAAACAACAATGAGTTGGAAGTAGGAATAGGAAGATTGTTTTCGTCTAGGTTTTGAAGATCTGACAGTCATTTACCTTTCAAATGATCCAATATGTCTTATTGGTGTATACTGTGTAACTTGACTTTATTTCAGGTAGTCTTTTACTGCATGGCCATGAAGAGAGTCCGATGCAAATCCTACCAGAGTGATACAGGTCAAGGGGAAAACCTGGACAAGGTGTTGGAATTAGCGGAGCACATGATGCAAATACTTATGTTGGATTCTATAGCACATACAAATGATTGAACTGCACCCAGTCGTTTGATTATTACCGAGTTTAAAAATATTTTCTCACTGCCTGAAACTCTGTACATCGCCGAGGAGGTCTGAGACACAATGGCGAGTCTGCGGAAAAGTGCTACAACAGTGGTCTCTTTCGGCTGATGGTGGATTAGCGTACCAAGCTGTGCGAAGAATAGGGAACTGGTTGTTTACCCTCGCGTTACTTCTCTAAGTTCTGTCGGTTAGCTTCTCATAAGTGCTGTTTCAGAAAAGAAACAATCATTAATAGACCGTTCGCAATGCGAGTACGTTGCACACGCACAATGTCTACTTACACATAGACAGGAACATTTTTCAGTCAGCTCCGTGATCATGCACTCATTCCAATTAGTTCACGAACACTTTGCAAACTGGTCCAACAACTGAATAACCACGACAATCACTAAGGCATTATCTACTTATCTGATCAGTTACAAAACGACAGTTAACTTTCATATTACCTTTCGTCCTATCTGTTAAACGGAAGTAGTATGAATGAGTAGTAGGAGACGTTAGTCGGCGTATGTTAAAACGCAACTCTGTTTCACCGTATCTCCCTCTTTCGGATGGAAATTAAATTACCAATAATGCACGTTTTTGCTATAGACGTGCTTTCCACTATTGTCTGGTTGGTTATATGTTGGCTATGTTGAATAATGCTATCCGATCCGTCACAAATCATCAAAAGCATTTTCAATAGCCTGAGTAAAATCTTAGACTTCCAGGTGAATTAAAATCTCTTATGGCGAGGTCATTGACTGGAGTGAACAGGCGGTAGTTTTTTTTTGAGGCCGTTGAGAAATTCCAACATTAAACACACGTATGCACACCTGAATGTTTGTTTGCAGTACGTTGGTCCTGCCTGCAAAAATCACTAGTGCAGCCGGAATCACGGTTGCCACCTGGACTTACCAGACCTACTTCAATTCCTGCCGAGTGCAAAGGTATGTACCAATAACGAACTCTAACTAGAGCAAGGCTCCAATATAAAGGATAGCTGAACAGCTCGTCTGACCGCGACAGCTGCGATTTCACGTAAGTGGTATCTCTCCACATCAAAGGTAGTCAGTCGATAGTAATTTACTCCTACTGCTAAGGAAGTAGTTAGGTTCAGTCTACAAAAGATACCTTTGTAAAATCAGCTTATTTTCTTCTGGGCTCACCCCTAATAATGTGAACGGAAGAAAAACCAGTGGTAAAGTGTGGTTCAGCTGGTAACATGCACCGTTTACTTGCCATTATGAACTGGCAGGTTTTCATGTAATTGGATCGTGGCGAGTATAACAACAGTTGATATTAAGCTGTCGCAATACATTCACGGAATACTAACTGAAAATCAAGCTGTATGATACATCGTGTTTGTGATACGCTAACTGATTTCTCTAACTTGGAAAGAAATAGTAGTATCTTATTTAAACGGGCCCACTGTGCTCCCTTACTAAAGGTTTACGGTTTCATCCCGATGGTCCGTTTAACTTGACTATCAGTATTTATCTGTGCATGCAATAAGTAGCACAACATGGCGTAGGGAATGGAAGACGTTTCTTCAAACACCAAGCACGAGGGTTTTAAGATAGATGTTCGGAAAGCAACAACGTGAGAGCGGAAGGATTGAATGAGAATGATGTCCCAGTGAGATGTTCGAATCCGGCGGCCATCGAGTAACTATGATGCAGAATGTTTGAATACAGACTCAGCCATTTATGATAGTTAGATCTCTTACCTCACCCTTCTGTTTTTTCTTCTTGCTTTCTTCTCCGTTGTTATATGGTAGTTGAACACTGATAAAAACTATTGATGTATTACTGTCTATGGTGATGATGGTGGTGATAATGTCGACGCAGTGACTACGGAACACCAACAACTTAATCTACAGTTGTTGTGACCTATCAGAAAGTTGAGAAAAGTTCAAAATAAACGCTTGATGCATCTATTTTACTCCCTTGACTTGAGTAAGCTAGACTTTAATTTCCTCAGTTCACTGACCAAACTTAATCCAAGTTATGTTAACATAGACCGAAGGTTCGTCGACTAAGCACAGAGCATGAAAGTATGACCAGATATATGTTTTCTTCTGAATAACAAGAATGGATGCATGAAGTTAAAAAGCATGCTAACATGTAGTTAGCTGTATGCAACACTATTGCAACTTCTGAAGGTTAGTCGAAAATCTGAATGAGTTGAACAAAACAAAGCCCACTTATCGCAGCCTACACTGTGATTAACTACTAACTGGTGACGAATGCACTGTGCAAAAAGAGTGACGACCTTCGTGGTTTTCAGCTGACGGTGGAAGTTCTGATTTCCGTGTCATCTCAAAACAACCACCAACGTCAGTGTCACTAACAACCGACTGTGGCAGAGTCTGTAACTATGACATATCGATCGTGCTTAATATGGAGTTAACCCAGTCACAACACAAGAACGTGCATCGGAATCTCACCTTCAATCGGTTTAAGAAAAAACACTATCTAATTAGAGAGATAAACGTGTATAAGGGTATGTTAAAAAAGTGACTGGCTTAAAGGTCTGTGTAACAAAGGGAGTCACGATTCAACGTGAAGGATGTTCGAATTTTATTAGACAAGCTGTGGTTAGAATTTAATTGTAGATCTGGTTTTTTACATTCTATCCCCTTTCAAAGTGCTTGCCAAACCTGGCGCTTCTCACATACTACCGAACTATAGTGTTTTTTGTCTACAGATAAAACCACAAGTTCAGTTACCAACAAGGAAACACGTTCACAAAAGTGATGCAAATCCTATTTCACCCCAATGACAACGAGGAAGCCTCCACTGACAATAAAGATGCACTCTTTCGTGCATGATGCACATGTCAGAACAGTAAGTACTGAGAGAATTTAGGTGAAAGCTGCGGAGTGACATCCTTTCCAATGATGTTATTTCATGATACTTCATTTCTAAATTCTACGTATGGAACATTTTCGGTTATATCTCTTGCAGTTGGAGTAGACAGTTCAATTTCAAGGACTCGAGACCTTTAAATTTACGACTGCAGGTCATGCGAATTCTTTTAAGCAATAACAAAAAATTGATCGGTTAGTTGGTTACAACGTCTGCAACGCGCTAGTAATTTCTGAACGGATTGCCCTCTCTCCCCAAAAGAATAGGTTCTCTAGTCCTATCAGTTCCGAAATTCCGTGAGTGCATGTTTTGGGACGATAGCATTATACAGTCAAACTAGGCAACACTTTTCCTTGTAAGGTGACAAGCTTCGCCTCAACGTGATCACAGCAGTCTTGCTTCATATGTGATAACATATTGCCAAATATTTTGAGCCGCAGACCTCAGGAACGCAAATTTACAAGCTCCTGACCTGGCTTCTTTATTCAGCTGGTAGATCAAATATCACTTAAAGGCAAGCGGATTCTGTCGTTGCTTCAAACCCAGCGAAAGCCCAGTTTTCCACGAACGGATCGCTCAATACTTGACGGATATGCCATACTACTCACCAGTGATACAAGAGTGTACTACAAGCAAATAAATATTTCCTACTAAATGTCGATCACTAAAACTAAGTCCACAACCCATTTAAACCACTAATAACATTGAATTTAAAACCATACTAAGAAATTAGAATCATCTAGATCATAACCACATTCCGTAGTAAAAACTGGACAGAGAATGTTTCCATAAAGACGCAAAAATAGAGACTATGCCAACAAACGAATCGCTGAAATAACTTGTCACATAATGAAGCAGCAGCTCTATATAGATTCGCATGTTCTAGGATAAAAGGCTTCTAGTAAAATTTTGGATATCCTTTTTTAATAGTCCATGAAGAGGAACAAAGAGTTCTAATGGTCACCAGCGCTTAGCAATCAAGAAGTAATCTTCATAAACGCGCCTGTCAAACGGTGTAATAGCCGAATAAAACATGTGCAGAATTCACAGTGAAACTGCCAAATTGTGTTGATGATATAAACTCCGAATGGTTGAACCACTGTCTGATATACGCAGACGTTGTTAATGGAGTCCATCTACGATTCTTTTAGTGTTCGAATACATTTTTGTGTTATCAATGTGGCTACTGTAGTAAGAAATCTGTGACTCTTCTGGACGCGCTTAAGAGTCATGATAATTTAATACAAACATTCAGTGGTTTGCTTACACCTTCACGATTGTCTTTATTGTCCAAGTATGCTGTTGTTATTTCCTGTCAAGTAACCTCTAACTACCTGTTCCTGTGTCTCCGAAATGAACAAATTGTTATGCTAGATATTGTCGAAGAAATTTTCCTTCTTAATTTAGCCCCCAAAAACTATGAAAAAAGCGACTGTTCCAAAAGTACACAATGAGAAGAATCATGAAAATTTGTTAGTTGAACCACTTTTCCAATTTCACATCATATGAGTAACGACAACAATTTGCGGGATATTCAATTTGGAACCGTTGAAGGTAATTTACCTAATGGCAGATTACAGATCACAAACTTTGAACATTGGATTGTCACTGTGGTAGCTTCATTGATAACAGTATAATGACGGTAAGTAGTAAACACAGATAAACAGTAGATAACAAGAAATATGCGTTTACAAATCGTTCCAAAAAAAGATTTTATTGACAGGAAATTAAGAAGGCTTTTGAGAGGGTAAAATTTATAGTGCAATTTTACCTGGAAATATATTTGACTTATATCATTTAACTAAGCTGAGTGATTAACTTTGTATTGTATTCTAGTCATATGCACCTGTTGAACTGATCTTACCGAGCATCCAAAATGTGGTCTACTGTCATTTGTGACGAAACATTGAACGACATTTTGCTAAAATTACCAGTCATATGTTTCAGTATCTGTCGATTTGTCTGATACCAATTATGTTTCCAAACAACCGTACTCCCCAAGATTACCAACAAAATAGAAACCATTCAATCCATCGACATTTGTAAGAATGCGTTACAAACAAAGTCCCATATGGTATTATCATCAGTCGATTAAGGTGTGAAGTGGCAACTAAAATATTTACACAAAAAGCCAAAAATTCTAACGAGGAACCGAAAACACATATATCACCAGTGCTGATTACATTCTACGCATATCAAGAGTCAAGCTGGACAATTGCTGTGCACAAAGTTGTGGTTGATGACAAACAATCAACAAGACTCCCGTTATTGTAAACGACCGACAGTTTATCCTATGCTTGGTTAGTGTGATCCGAGTTTCCGTATCCACAGCATGTCCAGTCCTTCACAGCTACATAATAATTAGTGAAGAAGCATAAGGAGAATGCTCATGGATTTGCGTGACGAGCTGAAACACATTTTTCATCAGCCATTTTCGTATATGTTAATGATCAATTGCTACATACCACGCACCAACCAGTTTGAAGTTTAATTGTTAATTCCGATTTATCGTACACTATACGTTTTATCTTTGTGTTTATGTCCACAACAATGTGAACCAGAATCTGCAGGAATGCACGCGTTTATTAGTGACAACAGTCATTTTTTGATCTCAGTATGAGTAGAATTTACAATGAACCACGGTTATATGCTCATTTAATCTGGTTAAGACAGAACGGAATACGAAAAGTTTATTTAAATTAAACGAACTCTTTACATAATAAGCGGGTAATTAATAGATGCCCACCACTTACAACCAAGTGGATTACGTGCACGGAAATGAACTGTTGCTAAAGAAAGTGCTTCTATTTCCGTAAAAAAGTAAATCAGAAGCTCGGACGAAATGAATGTCAAATCAGGGTTTCGTGAAATTATGCGAACCACATTTCAAAATGATACATGAGAATCCGCATACCTCATCTACCCGCGTAATGCGTGAAAGCCAATCATAGCTACTTTACTTCCATGAGCCAACTAAGCGTTGAACAGTGTGATTATCTGTTGAAAAATATTTACCAGATACGTGAGGTTCGACGTATCTCTATAGGACTTGTACAACATCAAACGAGAAAACCGCAACGAATTGTTCATTAAATGTGTAGTAGATAGCGTGCCAACGTCACTCATGGCAATAGGAGATGCTGGTTCCTGAGTCACCGAACTGCCAACACCCTGTTGTCAAAATTGCGATTGTCCAAAACATTTTCATTTGTTCTATCGACAATCAACTCCAATTACTAGAAATTCCGTGACGTTTTTGGAATTTTTGTTTTGCCAATGAAGCAGAATGTCTTAATCGCACGTCAAGCTATGAAATACTGTTTTGGTATAAATGTGTGCGATTCGCGTACTCCAGAATGCCCATCCTCAAATCAGCGTGACGTAACAGACTTTGTCCGCATTACCACTTATCAGGTGTATAGAGCCAGGATTAGAATCTAAGCAGCAATCTTTTCCATTAGCCAGCAGAAAATCGTATTGTTGGTCATTTCGCGAGCATGGTATGCGACCCATTGTTCTCTGTCTTCATTTGCGTGCCGTTTGAGCAGTACATCAAATTTATCGTGTAGACGAGCAGTACTGATGAGTATATCGTACTTACTCCTGACTGTGCTTAGCATGCATATGTCTCACATTCTAGGAGGTGTGTTTTTGCGAGGGCCCGTATTCACCGATTGGCGTGAAAACTTGGAAAGGTTGAAGATTTCTCCCTCCATGTCGATTCGAAATTAATCGACGGTTAACTGTTTCCTGATATCCTACTTAAGAGACTAATATTCGAAAATGGCAAGCAGCTGCATTCTGTGAGATGTTTATTCGTCACAAGTTATGCTGATTGAAATTCATGAAATTCATCGCATACCGAATCAGTTGGATATTGCCCCTTGCTATCAAAACGTGGACAAAGTATCTCAGACTGAAATTAACATACGTGAGAGTCACTATCATAAACCGATCAATATATATCGGTGAGAATCACAATACCAACAGTTTGTTCGAATTCCACATGTGGAAATTACAACTTAACATAATGAGCGAAAATAGAAACAGAATCTTCAATGCATCGAATGACTAGAAAAAAACATACACATAAAACAGAAATTTTCACCTAAAGGCAAAGCAGTGAACATTTAAACGAGGCATATTAAAGTTAATTTCATTGGCTTCGATGTTACTAGTAAAATATGAATTTCTCCTAGTGCAAACAATTCAGACCTTCTGTACAGAGTTCAAGATAAAATCACAGAACTGAACAAGTGCATTTTGGTCGAATAAGACTTCGGTGTGTCATGTTTGTATAATTTCGTTATTACTCAGATTCTAGGTGGATTACTGCATATTAGTTCCAGTTTGCAGTGCGGTTATTTTGCAGGTCTACTCAAGAGTAACGCGTGGAGTTGCCTGCCATTCACCTTTCTCACCACACCTCAAAGATAGCTTGACTAGGTTTCCCTCGTCCGTTTGTATTTATTCTCTCACCTGTTGTTGTCACGCACGTTACGTTGGGAGAAACACAAGGGGGCTTTGCAACGGCTCGAGAAAGCCCATTTCCAGTGCGATCGATTTCCACTTAATTGACACTGGTCATCACACTGGGCCGAATGAAGCCTTCCGAGTCAGCTACAAGGTTCGTCAAGCCCACTCCAGAGCTGTTAGATTGCGACTGTTATCAACGGTCAAAGCAACTGCCATCAGACTTTACAACCCCTGTTTGTGTGCCCAAAAATAGTTTGTGTAAACCCTACATCTACATCGGCCAACTGTTTCACTGCAATCTGAAACCCAAACAAGCATCAATCACTTGACGCCGACGAACGTATCTCTCACGGCAAACAGGAGTAACAGTGTCACACATTCATCAACACTCACCCCAATCCAGTAGACCGTGATCCGCCCCATGTCTACGACTTTAATGACCCATCTAACTTGATTTCAATTTTCATACATAAATTGCATATACCTCATTTAACTGTAAAAGTCCACTGACAATTACCGAAAACGGCTGTTCGTATATTTGACATTTTATAAACGTTATCTGTTCAGTCACTGAGTCTAAACCTCAGGGCATCTAAAAAATTTACGGTTGTTTACCCAAGTAATCCGGTTTGTTTAGCGTAACCACAGCTGGCCGTTTGTCTGAATTAATGAATAAAGTGTCTTGATTGCTTTTAAGATGAATGAGAATACAACAGTGTGATTAAATTAAGCAGTAATTTTCTGCCATTCTAATGTCATTTTACTGACGAAAATATCAGTACCGCTGTTGAGAATAGGCACACTTGTATTGCAGGTGTCACACAGCAGGCTCAAGAGAAACATGAAGGGACAGAACTGACAGAACGCATCAAACATATTACTATAGACCAAAATGGCTGATGAAAAATGTGTTTCAGCTCGTCACGCAAATCCATGAGCATTCTCTTTATGCTTCTTCACTAATTATTATGTAGCTGTGAAGGACTGGACATGCTGTGGATACGGAAACTCGGATCACACTAATCAAGCATAGGATAAACTGTCGGTCGTTTACAATTACGGGAGTCTTGTTGATTGTTTGTCATCAACCACAACTTTGTGCACAGCAATTGTCCAGCTTGACTCTTGATATGCGTAGAATTTAATCAGCACTGGTGATATATGTGTTTTCGGTTCCTCGTTACTATGTTTAGCATTTTGTGTGAATTTCTTGGTTATCTTATCGTGCCGTGTGAGAGTGATTGAATTGCGATTAAAGAATCTTGTCGCAATTAATTATTTTCAGTGAGTTGTTTGCAATTGGTTAACGGTCGGTTACCATTGTTTTGGGTTCGTATTAGGCAAACTGGACTACTTTATCTGACTTGACTAATGCGAACAAAATGTCTAAATTGTAGCGAGATGCATACTGAGAATACCGGGATGCACAATACTAGCGAGCTTTTAAAAGAGCGATACTCACGTCGTAGATTTCGTGTACGTGATAGCTGTGATCGTTTGTGCGTTCTACACTTCAACCATGGCTGAATCAAATGATGAAGCAACCCAGCTAATTTGTGAGTCTACTCAGAAGAAGGTGAGCTTAATTAGTGAGTTGATATTTGTTCAGTTTCCTCCGCTCACTCGTTTGTAATTCTGAGAGTTCATCATTGTCAATGAGAACCTACCAGCTTCTGTTATGTGTGCAAAGGTTTTTGGTGCATCAAATCGACCTGTTGGAACGATTATTATCTAGTGGTTGTTGACTCAGATCAGACCTATCTCGCCCAACAATTTTATGCTCGAAAAAAGTGCTCCGATCGTAAGGCTGAAATTTATGTATTGCGCAAAATCTCTTTGTACGTATTGGTAAATTTTTGGATTTCTTTATTGGGGTTGTCTGGGATCGCCTACACTATGGCTCTATGTTTGTTTAGTAACACACATGTGACCTGTTGTCAACCGAAATAATGAATCTGAACAGTAATCAGGCTAATGGAATGTAATCTACGGTATAAGTGTTAACCTCATTATGATGATGCTCCAGACTTAGATTGCTAGCTCTATACTTTGCGCTATTTGTTCGCTGTGTGTATTGGCAGCTCACATATTTTGGTCCATAATAATCCCCAGTATTTCACACAGAAAGAGAGGTTTCGCATTCAAATTTGGCTTTTCCCACAACAGTGTATGTTGTGGCACAGTTACTGATGAGTTGACGTAGATGGCGATTATTTAGGTGGCACTGTCGTGTACACATGTACATACTGTCACAAGCATCAGAGTCCATGAGTTTTCTAGTTCTTGGACATATGTATTGGCCCGGTTCCACATGCTGCGTCGGCTGTCTGAAGGGTTGTGCTGTTAGCTTCCTAACCACCAGGAGGGCGCCACCAGGTTAGTAGACCTCCGATAAGATTAAGTAGACGGGGGTAAGACACTGTGTACTAGCCTAACTTTAGGGGCTGGAGTGGATGCTGAATGCACCTCAGACCTATGTGCTTCATATAGGGAGTAAGTGTAGTCAACTGCACGTCATCGCATGTAAATAGTTCTCCGCCATTATTCCAAAATCAACATACCCCTTTTCCGACTTTCATTTAATCTCTAACCTTTCTGGTTTATTCGCCCTCCTGGTGGCAGTGACAGCGTGACACACGCAGCTGCGGGCACACAGCCAAAAGCTATCGTTGAAACTTTAAAACTGGGCGCAACCACATCAACAAGAAAAGCGCCAGATTAAGCCTGTTGAAAGCCCAACCATCTGCGTTGACATTTTCTCTAATGGGTTAGTTGGTAGACAGTTGAGTGAATGAGTGTGTGGGTTGTAGTTTCGTTCTTTCTGTTCGCAAAGGTTTGCACCTTCAGCCGAACTGACCAACAGTCAGTCAGACAGCCAGATACGTGCCCACTGAGGCCTTTTTCACAACGCTTACCGAAACTGCATACCATGGGTGGGTGAGCGGCTGTGTGGTTAGCTGAAAATGTCCACCAAAGCATCAATCAACCTGGGTTGACGTGAGCTACTCCTAAAGTAGCTGAATGAACATTCCATGTATAGGACAGAACGAAACCAAACATATATATGCAAGAGCTTAAAATATGACCAACCCACAGTGAAAACAAGCTAGTTACAAGCAAAACATGTAGCACTGTCGGGAACACGCTGGACTGTGTAATCAGATTTTCATTCAATTCTTTGATTACGCTGTAATGAATGCTAAACCTTATATCTACACTGCTCAATTCATACTGAAACCAAACTGACATATATATATATACCAGCCGAATTCGTGACTTTCTGAATTCGCATCTACCCCTTAGCAAGGGCCTAAATGTAGGTCGCGAATAGTTCAAAGGTCGCTGACTAATATGTAACCGGCATTTGAAAGATCGAAAGACTGCTAACACTCAGTATATAAGTTAAACTGCAACATTACATATCACTTCCATCACAATTTTGAAGTTTCCAACTCACTCAATGCAGCTTTCGTCTTAATCGCACACAAGCTGATAAATAGAGTGAAATTGGGCGGTGATAGGTATTCTTCGATCGAATGCTGAGTGCAGGCATGTCAACGCGACTATTGATTAAATTTTCAAGTATGATTAAGCCAAAAGCTTTGTAGTTCTGAGCAAAGCATTACCACATGTGATCGGTAAACTCGCTTAGATTTCTTATTTTCTAGTCCTCGGGGTTCCGACCACCAATGTCTGTATCATCGTGTCGATGGATGAATCACCTGGGAATTTAAGGAAGTTGAAATGAGAAACTAACGTTTGTTGGCTACATGTTTTCTGACCAGTGAATAAACTTAGTGGGCAGAAAAAGTAGTTGACGACAACTGTACATCGGTTCAAAAGCTAGTGAACTATCAAGATAAACCGTGTTAGCGACTGAGTGACTGATCAGTTTTAAAATTGACGAAGATAATTGGAAACAACAAGCCGTTGTATCTTTCTAGTTGATAAATTACTTTCAATGTGAACTGAGAGACATTCGCAAATTAAATAATACTCAGACTCTATCGAAATTATAGCAATTATTTAAAGTTTTTGGCCAACCCATTTTAAAAGAAATATTAAACCCGAGGTTTGCTCCCACAAAATTAGACAAAAATAAAGATCTAGTTGAAGTTGGCGTTGATTCACGATCTCGGATGTGACACGAAAACCTAACGGCTTACACACGCAACATACTCTGGTATTGCAAGTGTGAGGTGAGTGAAAGTTTCTGTTACTTTTCTATGACGTCCAGTCACGTGACACTCGCTCAACAGTTAGCCGTATGATGAACACAACACACTTTCATCCAGTTCCGCCTGCTGACAGCGAAAGACTGAACTAGAAAATGCCGATTGACGAATCTAGACTTCTCCACAGATCGGCGGGATTAAACTTTCACGAGGACAAAGGAGTGAATGATTCAAAGAGGAAATGTATATTCCTATAATACAATGTCATGGTGATTCAGTGTATGATTGGGTTACTGTCTGGTCGATTGGTCTAACTGAAGCACGCGGTCAATATTTCGATACAAAAAGCTTCTTGAGGGGCCACGTGGTGTTATTATTATCGACCTGTGGGACCACATGATACCGCTCTGAACGACTAGTACAACCATTTACGGGGTTTAAGTTATATTACAAAACCATCACTTTTTTAAGAACGAATTTTATGCGGATTGTACTGCCAACCAGCTGAGCACAGTAATCCGGGTTTAGGGTCTGGTCAAACGGTAAGGTGACAGAAGTGAGATGCGGTTATGGGGAACATTTGATCAAGAAATAAGCGATATTTGGCAAGGGCCATTTGAGCAATTAATAAACAGCAACGAATGTGAGTGTCACAGTGTAGGGCTATTTCAGGGCGAGAAGCAAGTCCCTCTTTATCTCCAGTCCAAAGTAGTTGACGATAACCGCATTCGTCCTGTTATTTGACTACCAAAGATTGCATAAATAATCTGTGCGAGCTGGACACTAGAATTCAATCTAATCAAATTGTGTTTGACTGTGCAATGAAATGAATCATACAAGGGGCAATGAGGTTAGGTTGTACGTGCATTTCGGCTTGCTAGATCCTATGGATATTCAGTATTATTACACCTTAGTAATTCACATTTCCCTATTCGGTGCAGCTTTTGTTTGTTAGAAACTAAAGGATCCACCGGGAATTTGGTGATCTGTACATGATTCTGGTAAGCACGACCAGCTCCGGTTCATGCCATCGTTCTTGTGATCATCTGATCCAACTAGTTTTATTAGCATGTTAGATCTGATGATTTTTCTGAGGAACAACCACGATAGACATGACTGCATTTTCGGCATAGTTAGTCCTTTTTGTATAAATCGATCGGACATACCGACATACATAACATGCGTCCACAATTATTTACAAGTCCCTCATCAGAGCAATCTTATTAACGTAGTGAAGTGGGCCCAGGTTCTCGCGAGTTTTACAGGTAAACCAATCACTACCATTCCTATACCATTATCTTGATCAATCATTGACGGCAGGTTCCAATAGAATTTGTAGAGTTGCAGTTCAGCCAATACGACTCTTGTTGCAGTTGAATATGCGGTCCCGGTCATTGCTCCGAGTCCAACCGTAAACGATAACGTTTGCATGTGAGTCTCGTTTAAAACATCATAATCGTCAAATAATTTACCAGTAATATGATATTTGCCATTGAAAAGTAGTACGAAGCTGAAAACTGACATGTTTAAATCGGTATGGATGGAAAACTATGAATACCATCGGGAATGTACTATCATGACAGTCTTCTCACCAAACAATAGAGGATAATCGTTGACTTCTTGGAAGAAGCAGATTTGCAACTTAGTCAAGGAATGACTGCGTTCCATACCGTAAATTTTCCTTTGTGTTGTTATTGAACCTGAGCGAGGTGATAAGGGTGGCGAATACGTCGGGAAAACAATTGAATAGAGTATTGTTTTTTCAACAAATAACCACAGGTTTATATACAGGACAGACTAACAACCCGAGAGCTCATAAGTCCGACTTACCTTCGATGAATTAGAAGCAGCGATTGTAGATCAACATCAAATGCAACTCCACTGCGGGTTTATACATTTTTAAATGAATCAGTTGATAATCAAGTATAACTTTTTCGAAAAATGTACTATACCTACACCTCAGTCCATTGTGATAGGACACATGTAACAGCAAGTTATCTTGGGTGACAACTACATAACGAAAATCATTTAGACTCGTATAATGCGATTTATCTATACTTATAAAACAGAACGGTTTTTGCATCCGGAATATATCATTTTTCAGACAATGCAGGTTCATAAAGAAGAAACCAGCTAATTTGCGAACAAGAATTCTTGACTGATTTTTCAACATCGACGTTGAAAACGCAAAAATGCGCCGTTAACGTTTTACCAGTTGATGGTTACAAATAGCAGAATAACATTGACATAAAGTAGAACTGCGCATATCGGTAACTATGCCACGAAATAGGTAAATGCCATACGCTTCTCACCGTTTTTACATCAATCGTATATGATGTCACGTTGCCGTCCTGAAGTTGTGCAGAAAGGCCGCAAACGTAGTGCGATACGTTTCGATTACTGAGGTTAAACTGTTGAGTTTCAGTCAGTCTATGACTAATTTTCAAATCTGCTTCTTTTGAAAGCGCAATATTTATTGTCTCTCGTTTGGTGAGATGACTCTCGTGATTGTACATTACCGATGGGATTCGCAGGTTTCCCGACTTGTTCCTGTGTACTCAATGATTCATGCCAGTTTTTAGCCATATGCAGTTTTTCACTTTCCGAGATGTTGTTCGCCACCCAGGTGATGTCGGACGTGGACCGCAGAGGTCAAAACACTGCTAGGGTGAAGCCGAGTAACTTGACCTGAAACAGTCGCACACCCTTGTGTCGGCGAACAGGATATTTCCCATCTGTGTTGGTACCGTCTGTTCGCTTGATTTGATTCAGAGACCATTTATGGTATGTCGTCAGATTAAGAAGCTCCCTGAAATGGTTTGACTCTAGGATTTTGCGGTTGGCTGCTCATTTGTAGGATAGTCGTATACTGCTAAGCGGTAAAGATCAATCTATCCTTTCTTTCAAACAATCTGTATGTTATCAGCACCGCCTGTCTGACTGGTAAATCACACGTTTCAGTTTGTCTTTTTACTCTCCTTTCCAGACCGTCTTGCGTATGTTGGGGCACTGTGCAGATTAACTTGTGAAAAACCTTAGCTCTTGGCTGCACTCTTGGGAAGGAAACAGAAACTATGGTAAAAAAAGAACTTTATGGCGTGTAAACATCAAATGGTGAGCTTTTACATGAATCAAGTACACCTCTACATAGAGCAGACTCTTTATACCTACCTTCTGGACAGTACAATGAGCTACATAGTTGTGGAAGTTTTACTTTATATCTGCTCTGTTCTACAGACATCAGTTGCAGTGAGGATAAAACTAAGTCTGCTGTAATCGAAAATACGATGCGCTACAGCTGAAGAATTAATGCGTTTAATTTAAAATGTCACTCTTGAACATATTACAAGTGCCATTTTTGCTTACTACCTCACATTTTTACTCAGTTTAAGAGCTAGATAAACAAACCTCACAAGCAATTGTAACTGACTATACGAATATAACAGTTCAGCAGATTCCATGGCGATGTTGTCAGAACAGTAGTCAGAACAACTACCTCATGAAAACACGGTATAGAAGTCCAATTCTAGTCGTGATGAAGATATACACCAATGCTGAGCTTTCACTAAAAACAAAACTCTAGTTTAATGCAATCTTTCGAAAGTAGATGAATGAAAATTTCTGTTATCTATTAACAGCGGCGTACACAATACAAACTATCGAATGGATAGAGAGTAGACTGAGGAGAGGGGTGATCAATGAAAAGTAGCGCATCTCGGTTTTCATGGAGAAGTAAAAACTGTCCAAGTTGAACATCACCCACAACTGATTGCAGCTGACGCATTCCTATAGACTTTCCAGTCAGCCCCGTTCGAACAGCACAGGCCCTAGACTCGAGTTTCGCTCTCATTAGAGCTCGTCAGTAGCGCATCTCCTTGCCACTGTCGGGACTAGAATTCCGGTCAAGCTTTCATGAGGCAACTGTGTTGACCACTGCGCCATCGACCTAACATTAGGCACGACCGAAGTATCATATGTGAACGCATTAACCACTTTGGCTTTTGACCAGAGTTCCAGTACCGGCGATGGCTAGGATATGCACTAGTAACCAGCTCTAATTAGAGCGGAACTCGAATCTAGTGCTTCTTTTCGAAAGGGGCTGACTGAACAGTCTATGGGAATGCGAAACCTGCGATCAGTTGTGGTGGTGTTCATCCTGAATTATACCAAATCCCCAACTACTCATCAGTGAAAACTCTCCGTTCACTTTTGTGATAGACAGTAGGATTGGAACTGAGATAACCGTTTACAGAACCCAATCCGCTGATGCAAAAACGAAGCGGATTGTTTACTGGCTTGTATATGAGACAGAGAGCTCAAGTGTGTTCTCGGAAGAAGAATGGAATGTAATTTTGATTTCGATTCCCGGGCGTGAGTAATTTTATTGTTGGGGCCTAACAAGGTCGGATCAGATGTCTTCTCCTTCCGGAGCCACAGCATATGTTTACGGGATTGCAGAATTAACATATGTACATTCGATAACAACAAGAGTATAAACTGAAGTGCGTCAGCTGAAAAAATTGTGTACATCATTGTTTTATGTTTAATAAACTGTGTAACTCCAAGGAAACCATCCATGCAGTAAAATATAAGCATTCAAGGAGTTATGGAGGCGTGTACTGCATATTAAAGCGTACACTGGACAAACATAAATGGAGAATAGGGCTTTTCCATAGGACACCAATATCATGAATCTTCCACTGTGCCTATAGATTTATGGACCTCATACCTTTATGTTTTACCATTAGTTATTACGATTTCGCCTAGGTATCCACAAAGTTGTCCGTCGAGAGAATGTGTAAGGAAAACAGAGGATTCGATTGGATAAACATTGTGATATCTCAATTAAGGATACAGTCAGCGAGTTTATTCAGTCATGGTCAGATGTGGTTTATTCCTGCTAACGAAATTTTACAAAAAAGACTCTTCATCTATGTTCCGCTTATGAATTCGTTTTAAACCTGTGCAAACCTTTTATCAGTGAAGAGAATTCGATTTCGTCAATACCTTCAGTGCTAGTTGTATTGCTCTGCAGTGGCCTAACCGAACTCAAGACCAATACAAAGCCTTTACTTAACCAACCATGTGCTTGGAAGCTTGATTTTAAATCGCTCAACCAAAACCAGTCATATGCATTTTTCCTCAGCCAGTTTATCACAGGCTCCATGTTCTGTCCAGTTAAGTGTCAGTGTGCGTCACGCTGTCAGGTTTGGGCTATCCAAATGAGGTAAACCAATATTGACAGGTAATGTATTAGAATTTGATCACGTTAGATACACTAGTTTGCCTTGTGAGCACCAAATCATTCTTGGTACAATGTGTAATTAGTGAACTTTGGTTCGATCTTATATTGAGGCTTTTCTAACTCGTGATGACGTTAAACAAACCATTCGTTTGTTTTTTACTCGGAGTTGAAATGTCAGCTATTTGACCACATCAGTAATTTTACAACCAAGTTTTCTGTTTTCCTATTGAATGACTTTTATAGACTACTGGATGCGTTTTTAGTAGATTTATCATTTTTCAAATAGTCACTTAAGTGGTAAAGGGCAAACATGTTCACTCACAACTGCTATGATATCACCAACTGATTAACGTTTGCTTGTATATCACTGGTTACGAGAGCATCGTCTGACGCGTAGCCACATGGTTCTAGGTTCAAGTTGACCACCCACAAGCTGAAGCAAATGAGCAAACACGTATACTGTTCGTCCATCATAACGATCGAAACCACAGTATACACGCTCCCATATACGTTTTCTCCATTCGTGACTTTGTTTGACCAGTGCACACTCAAAGGAATAAGAACGGGGGGTATACGTTAGGAAGCCATTGTAATAGTGGTAGCCAATTTCACTTAGTCAGATGGTAGGCTAAGACGATAGTGAAACCTGTAGCAAACATACATGACTGTGGCTCTCTGATGATAACAGGGAGGCGTGGGAAACAAACAGCTGTTCAGAATACTTGAGGCAGTGGGCAGTTCAATTTTGGGTTTTACACATTCGTGTACTTTATGTAAGATAATGAGTTTTGGTTTTTTCGGCTCTGAAACTAAACAAACTTTGAAAATATATTGCATCATCACAGCTGGAGATCAACAGGTAACAGATCACCAAAGAGTAAAGGCCAGTGGTTACCCAGGGACGGAGACAGCTTGTTTCATACAAATGAACAATCGACCGTCCGGTTAACTTATCTAAGACAGCCTAACTGAGGTTCACTCACTGATAGTTCGCTGTTGTGAGAAGAAACGCGTATAAAACAAGCTCGTTTTCAGTGTTTCATCATCAGGCTAAATACAACACATTTATATGAGTTCGACAGAGGTAGTACATCAATAGGGTGAGGGATGGTAATATTAATGTCAAGTTAGTCAGACTCATCAAGTGTTTTGGCAGATGGGTGCTCCTACGTAACAGATCGATCCGGGTTATTGAGGCATGGCAACGGGAGGTTCAATGCTTTGACTAGACGTTTTTGTGAACATAACGGGGGTGAGTGTATTCGAATTGCTATGGCTTCTGCGATTACTAATAGACGACCTTTGACCCACTTCGATTGCGCTCCGCAAACTCGATAGATCGGTTTGAATGAATCGGCCGGGTTGATCACATGGTTATGCAGACGACATTGTCTGCATGGCAGACGAATCGCAGTGTATCGATGACATACTGGTGCACTTCAACTGTGCCCACAAAAATATCGGTTTCACCATGGAACCCGAATCACCAGTAGGTATAGCATTTTTAGACGTGTTCTTGTCACGTCTTGAGGACGCCACATTACGCCGTAAAGTATATCACAAAGCAGCCTAGTCAGGACAATATACTAACTTCAATAGTTTTATACCTTTGGGACAAAAGAAGAATTTAGTCCGATGCTTACTAGATGGAGCTGTGAAAATTTGCTCAGATGACACCACAGAAGGAGAAAAACAGTCATATTTAACAGACTTCTTGAAAACAGTTATCCAGAACAGTTTATAGCCAAACACCTGATAAGTAACACAAAGGTAGACGTACCACAACTGTAGACAAAAAGCCTGTATATATTACGTTGCCCTTCAAAGATGACAGTAATGCTGAGAATATAACCAGGAGACTTAAAGTAGCACATAACAAAACCTATTTCGCAGCTGAATTACGTATACGATTCAACTCCACACCAGTTTTGCCCCCTCAGCTAGAAGATAAACCGCCTGTACTTGCTGCCTCTTTCTGTGTTTACCGTTTTGTTTGCTGCTGTGGAACAAACTGCATAGGCCGCACAACAAGGCGACTATCCGAACGTATGCGGGAGCACCATCCGGCGTGGCTAGCTAGAGGATCGATGAAGACTTGCTCATCCGGCGATCGCTGCACATTTGGTCAAATCGAAACATGTGATCAACCCGGCCGATTCATTCAAACCGATCTATCGAGTTTGCGGAGCGCAATCGAAGTGGGTCAAATGTCGTCTATTAGTAATCGCAGAAGCCATAGCAATTCGATTACACTCACCCCCGTTATGTTCACAAAAACGTCTAGTCAAAGCATTGAACCTCCCGTTGCCATGCCTCAATAACCCGGATCGATCTGTTACGTAGGAGCACCCATCTGCCAAAACACTTGATGAGTCTGACTAACTTGACACTAATAATTACCATCCCTCACCCTATTGATGTACTACCCCTGTCGAACTCATATAAATGTGTTGTATTTAGCCTGATGATGAAACACTGAAAACGAGCTTGTTTCCTACGCTTTTCTTCTCATGACTAAACCGGGCATGTTCACGGTACTCAAACAAACCAACGTTCGCTGTTGTTTAGTCGGTGATTTACTAGTTCCTACTGTTCGCCGCACTCGTTGCAACACCTGCCTTATCGATCAGTTATCAGACAATCATGATCTACGGAGGCTTGTATTTCTTTGCATGCTATCAGCACTCATTCAATAGATATTCGGACGTGGGTCCATGGTGCACTATTGCAGGTGATCCAGTTGAAAATTTTGGCTTATGATATGTAAAATAACGGTTGTACACGTATACTGTCACACATACGTGCCCCTGTACACACCTAAGTTGGCGTGGATAAACCAAACTTTAAGAGGTTTTTCTATCACAACGAAAATAGCCTCGCACGATTAGCTTAGGTTACAGTGAGATCATTAACGATTTAGTGCATAAACTGAGGGGATGAGGTGAGTTCACGTTGTGAACATTAATCTAGAACACATTAAGCTGTGAAGATCTTGAACTTAGGCTAGATTCGGGCCAACGACATGGATAGCGTGCCCAGATCCTGCAACTGTCACACCAGCTGAACTACGAAACCACGTCGAAAGCTAAGAAATTTCACAGGTGGACTCAGTTGCGTGCTCAACCCATTTTGTCCATATAAAATCCACTTAAGACGATGTTTGATAAACTAAGTGGGATTTTTTGAGCAGTTCGTGTTGGAATCTACCAACGACACTGACAAGCACCGAAACTGTATTACTAATAAGTAGTTTGGTAGATTTTATAATTTAGAGAAGACCGAATCACGAAATATCTGCTCATCTATCCTCCTTTATGAAAAAATTCATTCAGTTATCAATTTTTTCCCAACCGATTCTGCTAACGGTCATTCTAGTTATCAGGAAACTGATAAAACTTCAACATGCCTAACTATTGAGAATGATCGGTATTTCAAACGAATCCAGAACTGGACAAATTTCGTTTTCTACGTTGTTGCGCATGCTCCTAAGGGATTATTATTCAACGTTCAACTGGGGTATTACTTGATTCAGTTATGGAAGGGAATGCAATAGCTTTACAACTTATGTTTCAGTTGATTTACAGTGAAACTTTCTTTAGGATTAAATTCTAAAATGTCACAGTGAGGAAAAACGCTTAAGTTATTTTTTTTAAAATCACTGGAATTTGGGATTTAGTTTAGTAAGTCCGAACCTCACCGTTATACTGAACTAAGTTTAAAAGGTTGTCAAACTGATCGAATTCTAAAATACTAGGATGTTATCAACATTTTAAAAAATGGACACCATTCCTGATCCATTCATCGTTGTCAGCGAGTACACCTCAATGTGTGGATTCATACACGTTGATAGAACAAAAAAATACCCAAGTAGTCGTATCACAGATCATTTGTTAAGTTTGCTAGTGACAAGCAATTGTGGTTCTGATCACTTAGCTGTTGTGACGGAGATATCATACAGTTGATGTAGGTGAGACACGAAGTCTTGTTCGTTGTATGAAGGCTAAGAGGGGGAAATCTGCGATTAACCATCTGAACACACTACTTTGTGGTTGAAATAAAACAAAGATTAGTTTGCTCATGAAAAAAGCAGAAACCGAATTATTCGCCCCTGGTGCTTTTTGCTACTTTTTATGGCAACTGCCGCGTAAGCTATTTAGCGTTTTTAATATTCTAATAACATTGGGTAAACAAAGTGTCCTTGGACAGAACGGTCAAAGTTTATCATTGGAACCCGTGGTGTGTGTATGAGTTTGCTGAAGCTTGCCTCACATCAATGCATCTCATTTAGCATTGCTTCGGCGGTTAACTTTATGTTTTTCAATGTGTTCTCTGGGAAAGTGTTTTGTATTTTGTCACTAACTGTAAATAATCCAACTCGATTTTGTCGTTCAGATAGGAAAGTGTTCAAACGTTCATCAAAATCCTAAATCTGGACAACTCGGCATTTTTGTATAGCAGGCACTCTCGTTTGTGTGTGGTATATCAATCATAAGCAATGTTCAGGGACGAAAGGGCAAGTCTCAACGCTAGGAACACGATGGACTTCCCAAATTGACCTTTGGAGTCAACGGCTTAGTAATAGAGCAGGACTCACAAACCCCAGTACGTTCAGAAAGACTGGACAAGGTCCTCCGGGAAGTGATTGATGTTCCAGCGAGAGGTGTGAGGATCACAAAAAATACTAGGGATGAAGAGCGGAAAAAATTCGCATCCCAATGAAGAAGAGTTCGCTTAGACGCTGTAGGCATGTTGACATGGCAGCGTGGCGTTGGGTGTTCTAACATGGTAGTCATCTCGGGACAACTGATGAGGAAACTGGCAGCAAACTGTCATAAAATGACACTGGATGCACTATGGTATACGACCTACTACAACAGTAACAGTATGAGTATTACTAACTTGAGCTTTCGGTACAAGTCTATTCTTATGGTGACCGGAAATGAACGTTTTGGAAATAATAAAACAACGCCCAAGTAAATTCTTGGCAATCAAACTCTCCTGTGGGTTTCGAAACTACAGTGTTCTTTTTCTTAAAACAACAATTTATTTTAGCCGCCCAGAAATACTTCTGTATAGCATGCTTGTCGAATTGGATTAATAAAATCACTATATGCTGAATGTTTCTTCGCTGTCCTCAGTTCAAAAATACTGTCCCTTCGTTCTCTCTCTCTCTCTCTCAAATATCTATGCGTAGTCTTATGAATTTCATCCACCCACTTTCTAAGTTTTCAGAAATAAATCCCGTTTCAAAATTGTCGTTCAATGTACCCTGTCCGTTATTTGCATGTGTCCATGAAAGCTATTAACGTGAGTTAAAATTATCGGAAAGTTACTTCTGTGCCAACTTAAGATTGACGTCATTCATAGAAAAACCCGAAATAAATGTTGTGACAACAAAAGGATGTCAGACTAATTTACGTTCTAGAAAAAAACACTTGAACTTGGGCCAATCACGAATTTCCCCTTTTTGCAATTGACCCAATGAAACCAAAAACGTAGAAATGTCAAATGAAGGTGGTCTATGAAGAACTGCCCGGAAGAATTGTTAAAAAATAATAAATTTCGAAAAACGTCAACTGGTTTTTTACACATTTTTATGAGATATCAAAGAATATAATGGAATTATTCGTTTATTATCATGGAATGGAATTAATAGGAGAAATTTCACAGGTAAATATCAACAGTGTAATGTAGCAACCACTTGAGTCGCCCAGACGACAAGTCATGGGACGCAATCGTTCATTGGAACCGGGAAAAACTCAAGTCATTAGTGTGAATGTGATGACTGCTTGGGATATGAGATGTCACGCACACGTTCTAGTGAGTTACAATCGTTTAAACGAAGATAGAGACAACCACTGAAGCTCACTGGAAAATTTTCTAGCTATATTCAACCACCGATGCAACAAACTACATTGCGCGTCAGATGATTCTGAACAAAAATCAGAATTTCTGCACTAACTTTGATACGGACTACATGTTAAATAAATTTAAATAAAAGCATATATCCCCATCAGTAAGAAACTAATGACGGGTGTAAGAAAGTCGATAGTTCTTCATTAAAGCACCTAGAAAACTCGCACAACCTTATACTCATTCCCTGTTTATCGATTTCACCACGGATTGGTCGTGCTATAACCATACCACACTTGAACCCCACTACGCTGAACTATATGCTAAAGCTCACTACCCTCTGACTGAGTATGTTACTGAGTTATGACTTAATTTATTACCGAAATGCACCGAACATTTGCACACGATGGAAACTGCCTAGTCCAGCATGTGGTTGAGCTGTCCGACAAGATAACTGATTCAAACTGGGTACCATTGAATCTTTCAAAGTGAATTCACTGTTAATTTGGCATAGATCATAACGGTCTGCAGGTTTCACCTTCTCAAGGATTATTCAGTTAACCCCCTTTGGAAGGATGCAGTAGCTTCGAATTTCCCATTTGTTAGGGCTCGTCAGTGGTGCATGTCTTTATGAAGTCTGGACTAGAACTCCCGCCACACATTCAAGAGACACCTGTGTTCACCACTACTTCGTTGACCTTTTCTTAGGTAAGGGTGCATTAACACATTAAAATACTCAGGCCAACGTGCAGTATAATATGGCATGTATGTGTGACTTCCTGCACAGGTGTGTCTTTGAACCCAGGTTTTCCCTACACACAAAAATATACGCCATTAGTACGCCATATAACCACATTTTTAAACACCAAGATAGTTTTGGCATTATTCACAACTTTAGTGACCCTCAAATGTTTAGTAAGTTTCATCAGAAGTCAAAACGTGGCGAACAAGCTCGTTGTCGGTGTGCCATCTTTAGACCTAATGCAACACAATAAATATGGAAATAATTGTTAAGCCAGGGCCGCGCGAGACTCAATACAGTGTGGATACAGTTTAGTTTAAGAATTACGGACACGGTTATTATGATGTCGCATCAACTATTCCAACGAAAGCAAGCTATAGTAATTTCACTGCGTGAACAAAAAACTTGTGCGCGCACATATCAGAGGTTCGTAGCCGGATTCTGATAGCAACAGCCAGGATAAGATATTTCACACCTTCGGTGTGAACACATTTGATGCGCTAGATCTGTACAAATGTTACATTAACATTGGCTCTGCAACCTAGGTCTGCTGGGTGAACCAGATTTGTACTGGAAATTTTTGTTGCTGTTCTGTCGTCAATCAAACAGGATGGTTTTCGCGTACTCACCCCAGCAGGCTCCTTGTTGTGCTACTGACGTAACCTGCTCCATAGAAACAAGAAAATGAGAATGCAAAAATGAGGAAGCATTATTGGGCACTGCCTCTTTCAGGTGAAGGTGTACAACTGACTTAAAGGGGAATGACAGTCTTAGCTGTGCAGTGTGAAGACTCATCTCCAGGGCCGTGCCGAGTCTTCCGATCGGCAACACAGCTGAGACTTCGTCCTTGTACGGCAAGTTCACATAGATAGTTTTAGACTCGACAGAAGATTTACGGTATTTCGGATCCGGTTATTGCACAATTCCAACAAAAAGTTGTCCGGACATCCACGAAGGGTGGATGAGCTCTCTGTCAAGCATGTCATCATTACAAACTTTACAGATTTGGCCTACTAGATAGTGTATCAAGTTCCGTTTCTGCTTCATTGGACAAAGCTGTGAGGACGCGCATACTGGCCATTCCACGACCGCTTCCTCCGTATGTTTTATCGAAGCGATTCATGTGGATGTTTCAGTAGCACAACAGCAAGGAAAGGGATTATTCTGTCCTGTTCTATTTTCATACAAAACATCATCTTCCTACGAACTAAGTTAGCTTAGAGCAGTAGGAAACCAATCGCAATGTTGCTACCGACGATAGAGAACGTTTTATTTGTATGCCTTTTGTGTAGTAGGCTTTGTTCAACCAGTCAAGCCAGCTCTGTTTATTTCATCTTCCTCATAAAAATATCAATCAGCAATGAGCCTGGTCGCAAGCTCATCGGTACTATATGTTTCTGACGATAGATTTTTCCAGCAAGCTGGAACTGAATGTCTTGTGTGTTTGCTAACAAGAGCGCCTTGAGGGACATGAAATCGTCTCCCTGAATGGCACGTTTTTGTACAGAGAGTACGCAGTCTGACCCCCTAAAGATTCATTGAACAATAATATATCCCTGAAGCTCATTGGTCTCAAAAGTTCAGCTCGCCATTGCGCCATTGCACAATGTCCCGAGTTCGTCACTTACGAAATAGGGCGTAGGCGAACGCCGATTTCATGAACTCTAGGTAAACCGTAGAGTCTGGGTATAACAGAAACTATTGGGTGTACCCGCCCGAATAACGACATATCGATCTATGTTTCTTAATGACTCACACAAACTCTTCTCAAGTGCACCTGTCGCCTCTCTCAGTCACCATTCCTAGAAACATGGTATCATCCTTTAGTATATCGTTTATCTTGTTTAGGTACGGTTGTTGTTCTAACACTACTATCGTCGCACCTATCATAAGGTCTGGTACTCAAAATGTTGTCTTTTTATAGATTCTTTGTGGCTCCAGATTATCTCTGATCAGCATCTAACACGCTCTGGACTTCACGCCAACGTGCTGATAACATGCATTGACAAACATTGTCTTAGCCTGTCTCAAATTTACTTGAGGTGAGAGAATGAGATCAATCAGTTGATTGGACATGCCCTCACATTTTTATTCTAAATCAAGTCGCCTAATAATTTGTGACCGACTGCAAAAATAAAGTCAACTCGGACTATGATCAATTAACATCGGCTCGATTAACAGCGTCTAATCGGTTTCCGTGTATCTTTAGTAAACAGTTTGTTGCAGTGATTGTTCGTTAAAAAATGAAGAACAAGGAAAGGCAAAAAGCAGTGTTTCTGTTTTAACCCACAGTACGATTTTGTTTGCAGAAATGGACAGGCCAGCTAACCAAGGGTTGTCAATGAAATCGGTACTTAATCGATGGTTATCCACTTGTGACTACCAGTTAATCTACCGCTTGACCGATCAGTAAACTCCAGTGTCAGTGACTGAATGTAGCCGTTTCTGCTGGCAACCATATTATAGCAGAATCACACCATGAAGTTTAAAACACCTCTGCCATAATAATCACCTAACCACTCAGGTTCAGAATGGCTGACTCATACTGCAGCATCGGTCCATGCGAAGTTTCAGCAAACTGGGGGGGGGGTAAGATTTTTCTCATAAAAATATGAAACAAAATAGGCCTATGCTTTATTAACTAGTTGCCTGCAACCGCAACCGGAGGTTTCCTGAGACGCCCATAAACAGTGATGGAATTTCGAGGTACCGTACATTTATTGGTCAACAGATCTTCATTATGCATGTGCGATACGTGTTTCTCTATCAAATCCTTTCAGTGCTTGAAAATTGAACTTCAGAGAAAACATGAGTAGTATAAATATGATCAAGTCATAGTGAGAAATTTGAGTAGGTTTGAAAAACTGGAACTTCTTGGTCCTGTATTTATGTTTTGACAAAGTCTAATCTGGTTGTTTTATTCTTTTTCCATAAACAATATGAATGGAATGAAGACATGCATTTCGACTAATAATGATCTGTACTTGCAGGCTGTTTTCTTTTCAAAACTTACAATTATAACAATAACCCGGCGATATTTTATTTCAAACAAAGGTTAGGTATACGGTTTGCTTTGTAACTTTTAGTAATGTTAGGGTTAACCAAAGTTGATTGTAGATTGACGGAATAGTTCACTTAGTCACCCAGAAAACGAAGGTAACACACTCAGGTTTATGAGAAGTTTATCACCTGGTCAACATATTTAAAATGACTAGACACCTTCGACGGATTATCTACACAGTGTCAACAAGTTAACGTTTTGTTCATGACTTGAACCAGCTACCATTGTAGGGTTTGTTTGTTGAGTACTAGAAATAAGCTATGAAATTCAAGTTCACGAATAAACTTGTGGTGACGTTGCATCACAACTCGAGCGATCTAATCACGACCCGCACTAGCAAATCTACGGTGTAGTACTAACGACGTCTTACGCTAGGATTGCTTGTAGATAACCTGATGTGTTTTCCGGTTATTTCAATTACTGTTCTGTTCACAACAATAGGTAGTCAGTCTACAAGATTTCCTGTGGCAAACGTTTGCATAGTACCCCGTTGTAATCGTCCCTCATGCGGTTCTTATACATTTTCTTCAGCATTGGTCATCTCAGCGTCCCGCAAGACAAGTGAGTTCACGCGCTCAATCATTATCTGTGCTATAAGCTGAACTACTGAAGCATGTACATAGTCTGTGCACATAATCGTTAGCGTACTGTAGCCCGTGACACTTCTATCCGATCTTGCACTGTGATGACAACAAATGACCCGAGTTTAAAACTATCCAATACTGTAGATTTTGCACGTCAACGTTCATATTTAGCACAGGTTCGTTAGCGCAGTCACAGGCTAAACCTGATTTTAAAGATGTGGTCAGAAGTCGATGAACACTGGTTACAAACAAAACAAAAGGAACTGAATTGCGATAAGAAAACTTGCAGGCAATTCCCTGAGATGTGTTTTTAAAGTAGTTTGCGATGCAAAACAAACTGAAAAATGAAGAGAAGATATAATGAGACGGCAACGGTTCGTTCTACACGTAAGGGCTCGTAGTTTTTTTGTTGCGTGTTGTAGAGTACTCAATCCAGAAACCATTTTTCTAAAGGCCTCCGAAATTCAGCCCAGTGAATAAAAGTTTCGCTTCCTTCCCTCCAAACTGGACAGCATAGTAATCCACTCAGCAAGTTTCCAAAAATCAATCTTTTCCCTGAGCTCTGCCGCATTAGAAAGCTAGCACTATGCTTGAATCTCTGATAAATTCCTGTACAAAGGGGTTGCGCTATAATTCTCCATCAATTTGGGACAAAATTACATAGATGCAGAGCGGTGAGTGAAATAATGACGTGGTATAAATTTCTCGTGAAAACAAAGTTAGCCTTGAATTTGCCTTTTAATCACCAAACAAGGGGTACAGAAAAAATGTACAGTTTTTCGTGATGACGGCCTTAGAAACAAAACACAATACCAGTCAGTCATTCAAACAGTAGATGGGGCGATTTCCATCTTGTGACAATGCTGGAATTCAGTTGAGGCGCCAGTGGATAGTCACGCACCAAAATTGATATTGATTCTAATCGGATGACTAAGCATACTTTTTACACATAACATTGGCGCCAAGTGGTTAGGCCATTTTTAGAGCAGGAACTGTAATGTAGTTGTGCAAATCTTTTGTGACGAAAGTCAAGTCAATTGACTGCTGATATTGGTTTGAATGGGATGATGATAAAAACACAACGCATGGTTTGTGTCCTGCAGAGCTAGTTTGTTCACACACAAATGTGCAGTTAATCGTAAACATTACAAAAATGGCTTATGAGACAGATGTTATAAGCTGAGAGATCAGAGGGGCGGACCAGAAGATATCCGAATGACTTGAAAACAATTAATCATACAGACATCCAAATCTAGAGAATTTATTCCGCAAGTTTTGCAATTGATGAACGGTAGTAGTTTAACACTGACCTTGGTGAATTTGAAGGATAATTATTCGAAAAGTCTAGCTTGTTCATTGTAGTTTAGTTCGTTTACGACAATGGATTGGGTGAGTTGCTGAGTCTGAATGTCAAATTAATGAGCTTCCAAGGTGGCTTTGTGTCCCAGATGACAAAAGTGTTGCAGCTTTCGGATATGCCGCTACCGGTTTTGGTTTGAGTTCAACCGAATCCCATGTTGTTTGTAATCGGTTATGCTCTGTCTTATCTAACCTACCGTAATAAATACCAGTATTTTCCGTGAACAGCGAACAGTTTAAACTTGTGCACCTCTCAAGTTCACAAGGTAAGCAAACCAGTGAATTGTTTGTCCAGACCCTCATGAAACAAATAGAAATTTGACTCAGGTAAAACTTGTATCGCAATGGATCGGCAGTGCTTGTTTTGTTTCAAACAAGCCATGAAATCCAAATGTTAAGCCTAGGGGGAAAAAAATTATGATAATTAATTAGGGATGTGCACAAAATGTGATCTAACCCTTCAAAATTCATCCATGAGAGGATGTTTACAATGCGTATTGGCACCGGACTGCATGCAAGAAAAAAATGATTGTGTATATGATTGTCAGTGGGGAAAAATCTGCTTAAACTTTCTCGTTTTAAAGATACTAACGATCGATGACATATGATGACTGATAAGGCGAGATGAAATTTGAATGTAAAGTCACAGTATAACTTTGACATTAACAGTGAAACTAGCTCAAAGGCAAACATAAACGTTCAAACACTTACAACAGAGGTCTGAATGGTCCCGCTGCCTGGAGATTCGTAACAGTAATCCGAATGTTCGTACCTAATCATCAAGTGAAATTACTGTTGACTCTAATTTTACACATTCAGACAAGGAACTCTCTGTTGAACGCAACCACGTACTAAAAAGAACATCATGTTACTCGTCGGGTACTGATCTGGTACTGATTTTCAAAGTTTGTCTTAACGGCTTAACGAATAGAATAACATTCAATAGTTCGAGAGAGGATCGCCTAAAACCTCTCCATGACACACAGAGAAACATCTCAGTTTGAAAAACCCTTCCGGTTAAGAAGATAACTAATATGGTAGAGCTCATTATGATGTCGTTCACTCTACACTCACAACCAGTTGAGTGCCACACATAACGACTTGTCGATAAGCTGGACTATTTCATGCAAAGTGAGGAAACCAACAAACTGAGCTTCCAAGGTAGACTAACTGAGATTTCCAGCCAACCCAGTTTTAACACCCTTGGCGTTATGTTGGCTTTCTTCATCATGAGGGGGTGGGTAAAACACGAATACAATCAATTTCGTGTGTATTTCATGTATGGCAATGTCTTAAAAATAATTATTGTGTGAGAAGCGGCAAATTCGCATCATTTTGCCCCCAGAGGTGATAAAATTAGGCCTGTGCCTGATGACTCAATTGTACAGTATTAAGATTAATTTGAATATTTTCGCTTCAGTAATACGATACACCATTCGCCGTAGTTCTTTCATAAATGTGTATTACCATGTATCAAAGTTGTCTGGACGGTTGTTCTAAATTAGATACTTGCCTGTAGTTCCTTTGTTTTTTCCTTCCTAACAAACTTCCTGGTGAGTATTAATCTTCGACAGATAGTCAAGATGTAGTGATCACAATAATCTACTGGCAAACTAAGTAAACATTTAATCCGCCTATTAAAGGTTTGACAATGTGTACGTTCAGTGTCCATCTTCTGTTGTAAGTAAATTAACTAGTTGAATTGACTTGACCTGGTGTGGCTTAGAGAAAAAGTCATACATAATCCCGTATCACAACAGAGTACAGTGAACGAGTCAATACTGACTTCCTGGCTTTTCAATTATGAGACGCGCTTTTAAAATCCTCCGAACTTATTGTCCTGACAAAATTGCTCAACTATTTTACCAATGAACTGAGTTCCGTGGCTACAGGATTGTAATCAGACCATACTGTTGAATGTGTGAATGGTGGATAAACCATAATAACTCCCCTAAAATTCGATCGTGGATATGTTCGTTGGTATGATGTCTCTGAACTCAGTGCTGAAAGATGATATCAAGATGACATATTTCACCGTGACAAACAATCCATTCAACTGTGATTCAAAACAACTTCGACCATGGGAACAATATAAAGTTTCCAGTTTCAAAGATGCACATACGTAGCTCGCCTCAGATATTGTTGATAGGGCAGTTTCTCATGATAAGAACGAAATAAAGTAGCATAAATCGGTGGACGTTAGAGTATTGACATGCAATTATATTAGAACTACTTGTGTTTGAATGAGGCTGAAACAAACCGGACCAATACATTCGTACGAAACAAGGAAGACCATGAATATTCCTCATGGTCTTTGCTTCAAGTAATTAAACCAGTAGGTAAACATTCGTCTCTACAGATCGTTGTAGAAATAGACGATCTTAGGACTAAGAGGAAATTATTTTCAATCTGACTGACATCTGTGGATAACCGGAAGAGTAATTGCCAAGTTAACTGTAACTATCTCGCACATGCCAAAACTACACATGTTAAACACAGATATTAAAAAGGTCTTCAATTCCTGCATGCCAGAAATATATTTAACATTAATTTCTGCTCATCCTGGATGATGTTCAAGTTTGATACATCTGTGAAACAATTTTCGCTTTACTCCCATAAATTTTAGTTAGAATTTTGCCAATTCAACAGTTCATTATCGTAGACAAAATATGCAGCGAAAAGACCTGTTGACTGTGATAACGAACCTTTATGGTTGGAAATCGGTTGAAGTATTATTTTACTCGGTATTCCGTGTACTGTTGGCACGTCAGAGATGAGATCAGTTTGACCAACTGAATTCTACATCAGCCACTATACCCCAGGGACGTATCCTCACGCTTAGTTCGGACCGATGTCCTTTGGGTACTCGCTGACACTGCAATACAGACATATCTCTCGAAATATTAACTGTACCCTTCCATTGTATAGCCAATTTCAACGTGAAACACCTAGCCTTTATCTTTCATACCGGTTTTATCAATACAGTAACGTAAATGAAAAATTCGTACATCTATTCACAAAACCATTTGCACTCGTTGAGTAACATAGATAACTTAAAAACTTTGCAGTGATATAGTTTTCCCAACGCTGATGCCACCTAGTCAGAATAACTTGATTTATGCTTGTTTCCCACCTCGGGAACAACGTCTCAAGTAGACTCTTATTTCTCTACAATAAATCCACATCTGTTTATTTTGCTTTCTATTTCTATGTTCTTTTATATTTCCTAAAAATTGGTAGATATAAATTTTAGGCCTTTATATCACACCCATCGAATACTTTTCAGTACCGAACATAAACTTGATAAGCTTATTCTACTCCCTAAATTCCGTCGATTCTGTAACCTTCCCAGTTGCCTATAAACCAGGTATTTTCTGTATGCAGCCCGAACATTTTAAAATCAGTCAAATGAAACTATTATTTTCGCTGTGGTGACAGAAGGAATGTATGTGGCCCGCGACGCCTGTGTGACAGTAAATCGACCTACTAGTCGATATGTTGGTTCGTCACCCATTTCCCAAAGAACCACTTCATCGCTAGAGATAAGAAGTAGATTGTGGTGTCCCATGACCCAGGTATGTTGTCAGTCACTTGAGTTGCATACGCGTAGCATGTAGTAACACGAGATTTCTTTCGGCTTTGTCTGGCCACCAGTTAAAGCTGAGCTCGCACCGTGGACCGTCTATCAGATAACGATCATGGGTGCCAAGTGTCGTTTTCCACTTCCTCTGATAGTTACCACCGTAAGAAAGCCAGACATCACTAAAACAAATGCTACCTGATGAGCTCAGGCGTGAACATAACTGAGGCCAAATATCCGTTTGAGGTTGGCGATATGAAACATTACAATTGCCAATGTGTGTTGGCAATCCGTATTAACGCGATCTGCAGAGTTAACAGGTCTACAGTGTGAATTCTCCGTCACAAGCGACACCCATAGAAGTAAGGATCAGAGGAATAAAAACTTCGGTTCAAGGCGCAAAATTCGCGGTTTGATCCCATATCAAACAATTTCTGTCTGAAAAGTACAAATCAAACCTAAACCGTTTGTGGAATGTCGGTTTGAAACTGAACATCATGAAATATTGTGAAGTCGTGGTGAACTATCAAACAGGGTTAAACTCTTAAGTAAAAAAATAAGTTCGCCGTATGTAACCGGCTGATTCCCGTGGATAACAGTTCGTATATACTCTGTTACTCAAGATCACCAGTAATCACAGTGCATGGACATCATTCAGTAAAAAAGTAGTAATCAACGTCGAGCTAAACAATTGTCGTGGAACACTTCTTCAGACGTTCTTCTTGATTTCTATTCTGAAGATTTGATGCGATATAGTCTATAAGTGTTAGTTGAATTCGTGTCCTTGCTTGCTGTTAAATGATTTACAGTCAGCCAGAGTATCTTTTACTTAAACGGTTAAGCTGTTGACACCGATATTTCTCGGTACCTATCTTCTCAGTAATCCCCATAAATTTCCAAGCAGATTTGAAATCCGGACTAGACCCAGATCATTCTAAGGCTTACACCACGGTAATTGTCTCCTTTTGTTTAGAATTACGAGGGCATCGTTGAACCGTTTTGCCAAAGTATTGTGGTTTCGTGCAGTAGCAACGAACTGAATCACAGTGTATTACTATATACCAGTGGATCTGTCGGTTGATTCAAACGTTTTACCACTTACCAACAGTGTGACTTCAAATCTTACCTCTTGCTACGACCTAATTCGATATTTCAGAGGTCGTGACATCAATATGGTCGTGCACATGTTTCACTCAGGTTGTTTTTTCATTTATATGACTAAACATTCCACTGACTGGTCAAGGAAACATAAGGTGCAGCCTAATGTGAGAGACCGAATTTGATCTAGTCTGGGAAGCAAAGTACCTACCTCATTTTCGGGTAAGTACGTGTATATTTTTGATATACATCTTATTACGGTGGATACCTGTCAAATGTTTCTGACCCTGTATCGTTCAGATGGAACAGCAGGGCGTCCTTCGTCAACGAGTTTCATTTGAAATGGCGTTCATTGAACAAAAGTGAACAGGATTCCTCATTTTTACTTTCTTATGTCGTATTTATGTAAGTTCAGTCGCAACTGTAGAAATGTCAAGACCTATCCTTCTTTCAGCTGTGATGGTGTATCTGCTAGCAATATGGTAACAATTGCGAAAACACCCATTCCATTGTTACCGTAAGGCATTATTCCCCAAATAAGAACATTTTATTGATTACCATGTTCATTATTACCGGTATTGATAGTAGTAATTGGTTAGGATGTTGGTGGACGAGAATTAACGTTCCAGATGTTTCGTCCAACCTATAGACAGTAAGGCCATTTACACCTCAGTTTTTCGTCCACAAAAATATCTGTTTAAAGCACCATTGAAGCTACCTTGCTTCCCATCTACACTCATAATCACCGACTTCTTACATTGGTCAACTTTTCCTACAGTTCCTTTTGGTGCAGAGGTCACCCGCGGAAAACCCAGACGCTCTCGACTTGATTTGGGATTAACCTTGTCTGGAAGACACGGGAAGTCTTAGCAGCAGTAGCGATGTCGGTGTAGGCGACACCAGCAGTTTGCACGCATATGATGATGATCTATGGACAACATGTGCTGTCTCGTTAGGCTGCATCGGTCCGGCAGACCACCTGTATGAAAAACCGCAGGAATAACCGGATGCCAGTTGTTCTCAGTTCGGTCAGCTATTTCACCACGGAGAACTAAGACACACATATGCACACACACAGTTCGTGCCCTTCGTACATAAGGCCGGTTGTTGGCCCCTTGTTCCCGGGGTACTAGTCAGTGAAATGGCGACAATGCAAAACGAGGTACAGTTTTTGTTCTTGTCAAAATAAGGCAACTGATTATCCGCTACACATGCGCCAACTTGTTTGTTTGTTCACAGTTGGCAAGGTGACAAGTTTGGCGTGGTCTACCAACAGACGGTAGTCTTCACTGCATAAAAAAAACTCACCCCACTTATCTTTTGGAATGCTAGCATACCTCTCTAAACGGATGTGTCTGTGCGCGTGTCACTTGGTAACCAAAACGAGTGGAACACATCCCTCCATTTAACACAGAGACTGCCTCGCGTTACGCCCCAAAAAATCACACCTATGAATGGTACAGTTCATTTGGCGATTGCCTGTGCATCCGTACGACAGCCGATTTTGCGTCTGTAAAACAGTCGTAGCTGTTTGTACCGTTTGCGCATACGGATAGATTGACGAACAGAAATGGTGCGATGTATGCCTTAAGATGAACAGTTGGTTGGTTGGTTAGCTGCTTCGTTGGTCGGTTTGTTAGTGTGATAATTCGGTCAACGAGTTGGTCCAATCAAAGTTCGCTGATGGACGAAGGGTTTTAGCTAGGATAAGCTGGGGGGATAGTCTAAGGGTGGGCTGGCCTCATTGGCTTGATTACCACGAGGATGTTTTGTTTGCTGTTGCTGTTTCCATTGGGAGGGGTCTATCACGAACAGGTTCAACTGAAACTCTGACAGACAATCGAACCTCACCAACCCCCTTTCACCAGTTTGCTCGTTTTGGACACCAGGGTCAATCGGCGCCAAGCTTAGTAAATTTGGCGACATTCGGCCGGCGCCATCACTCAACAAACAAGTTAGACGCCTGGCGTCCTCTCAAAATGTACAGTCCTGGGTGCGCCATGGAAAGTTTGGAAACGTTCAAATTGAGTTTGACGCCGTCACTGGTGACCTTCTCTATTCATGCCGTGAACTACAACCTGCCACAACTGGCCATAGCATTAGAGTCTGAGAGTGAGACAAAACGTGTTTGGACTGCCGACTTGTGGCGCCTAGTTTGGCGGTTTTGCGCTGCAGTCAACCCAACGGCGACGCAGTCTGTTCAAAAGTCATTTTGGAATGTGCTGGAATGCTCGCCGTCGTCACACTGGGTTGTGCAGTCCTCACGAGTCGTTGTTACTAAAATCCCACTAGACTGCTTGTCTGACAGACAACATGATGGTATACTACAACCTATCCAATCGAACAACCGTGTGCCATGGTTGGCAGTTACTTACTGCTTACAAAATGTACGCGTTGATACTCCTTCTGTTGGCGACAAACAGTTTCCACTCAATTGTATAAAGGACAGTAATCAGATTTGTTCCACTCAAATCTCACCAAGACGGCGCTTGTTAAGTGTCATCAAATCAATTGTTACTGTGGAACGCACCAGATCTCTGGATCCAATACCACGAGTTTTAGAAGGAAAAAATGGATCTTCCACCTCCACACCATTCACGTTTTCAACAAAAGCAGTTCAAAAAATATCACTACCAGTTCCTCGACCCCATAGAACATGCAAGACGTTGTGTTTGTTACTGTTTCACTGGTCCTTACTATTTTGGTGTATTGGGGCGTACCACGTGGACAATACTAACCAATCAAGCACAGAAAATAAATACACCTTCTCTACTTCAACTTCCCCCTCCACATCACCAGTATTGTATTCAGATTTGGTGATTCCTCTGTGGAACCGACTTGAACAAACAGAACTGGCCGGCAGAAATGATCGCCCGATTAGAGGGTCCGCGACTCACGCAGAAACCGAGTTCACGCATCACACCCCAAACTACATGTATCGGCTACATGCACGACACATGCGCGATTGGCAAGATTTCAGCCAGTATGAAGAAAGCCATGTAAAACATCCGTTGTATAGTAGTGGTCAATCTGATCCATTTGCCACATTCTCTTCCGTCAGTGGAGATCGACTTGGCACTGTGACAGCAATTCGACATCACAAACATGTTGGTAAGTCAATTGTCTGTAGATACTGAGGCGTATAGAGGACGATCATCCCTAAACTGAACATGTACATGTACGAACCGCTACCCGTTCATCTTTAGGCTAAAGCGGATAGCTTCCGTGAAAGCTGTAAACTACTGTGCACACTGATTCCACCTATGAATTCGACTATTTCATAGTCCTAAAAATGTACTGTTTGGATGATAATGGCAAAAATAATTGTACAACTATGGTGTGACCTATTTTATCGGTCCAATCAGCGATGTGTTCAGCAAAATGCAACTAAATTTACTGGTAACTGCTGGCCGATAAGTTCTGCCTAATTTAGTTGAAAGTTTACAGACAGGTCGGGCACTGCACATCAGTAAAATCCTTTGGATGAAAACTAAATTATGACTTTATAATTTGCTGTTTCCATAAATCACAAGACTATTGCTATGGGTTGGACTGGGTCACTGAGTGCAAAAAGCCATCGTGGCGAACTTGGATTTGCACTCAATGTATAGTTTCTTCAAATCACGTCAAATTTCTTGGCAGATTTATGAATAGTACTTGACAGCATTTTTGAAAAACAGTTTCGATGTGGGCTGTAATACTTCGGTATCGCTGAATAAACACACCATCCAGATGTCTCAGTTAACCACGAAATCATAAGGGTTGTTCCACCGTCAATTTTGTGTGAAATGGTCTTTGGACAGGAATTTCTTGTCTCACTCATGTCATCGTTAGTGGCCTCTTGTAGACTACACGTTCGTGACTCGAAAACACTCACTGTGTACCATCTGACAGCCTGTCGAGAACATTTGTTTGGAGTTGTTGGTTTTTAATAAAGGGTCCCATACTCACTCAGACCACTATTTGTCGTTCAAATCTTCGAATCGTGCTATCTCACACATCCCGGCAACAAAAATACATAGTAAGTTGTGCTCATTTCATTTATTCTCAACAATTTATCATCTAAAACGTTTACTCAGGTTTAACACGTTGATTAGTGTAGTGTAGACACAGAGCAAGATGACGTGAACACCTGAAACGTCCCGGGAACGAGGTTGATTGCGTCATCATCTCCTGTCAACAGTGACGAAAGTCAACATCCCCGGGTTGTGATTGAGCAATTTTGTTAATGAGGGCTTGTTATCGTAACCTGTTTTACGAAAGTGTATACCTGTTTTCTGATCGAAAGATGACATGCCAGCTTGTGTTGCATAATCGTCTGCACCAGCCAATCATTACAGTGCGTCTTCTTTCTCTGTCCATTGTTTCGGTGTATTGTGTCAATACGACGACTGCTACAAATGCGAGGGAATTACTAGATAACACGAGAGGCAGTGTCCTCCAATGGAAAATGACCAGGACAAAGAAGAATAATCATAGCAAAAGATAATAACAAATCAAGTCCTCCCGCAAAAAAGATGTGATTAAAAGCTGAGTTCAACTTTTGATTTACATCGTTAGGTTGTTGATCTCCTATGTAAAAGGAGGTAACACAGACCTGTTGATTTTGTGTCAGTTTAGGATATTTGTTGATGGCAATAAATTTTGGCAGAATTTGACCAGATTTCCACTTAAAAATAGCACATTATGAGGGAGAACCAAAATTTACATTTCCGCTGATCTTAGTTTGAAGCAGTGGACTACTTTACCCGGTTCAACCAAGAAGACACGTACGGCAGTGTCACTAATCTGAAATACTCCTACAATGAGCACTCTTCAAGAACGGGAAATGCAGTGGCTTTAGCAAAGTGATAGCTTTGCATAGGTTCGAGGGACAGCCATAAAATAAATAGTCAATACTACCTGGAGTTTGTCTATGAACACACTCGAATGTTTCAATATAATTTGTTCGCAACACTGTGATCACTGTGACGAACTATCTAACAATCGTCCATTCTCTTCGTTAGATAAAAGTCCACCTCAATTTTTCTCAGCTAAGTTGATTGGGGTTGCTCGAAAACCGTATGGCATAATCCACTCACCAACGTCAGAGGGTTGTTGTTTTATTTGTGGCATACAATGTTTCTTCCCAACCCCTATACTTTAACTGATCGATTTACTAATGTATGTATGCTACTCCAACGCGTGTTACACCCTAGCTTCGTTTGAGGGATTGCCATTGCGAAATGTATAGTTCGCCAATTCCCTGAAGCCTATACCAAACTGCTGCAGAAGTTCTTGCTGACACATTATTGGTTTTATTGTTTCTCATCATATGACAACGAATGTAAATCGTTCTGTTAACTGCCTTCCACCACAGCCAACCCCATTCATTTGGATTTCTTTCTGACTGCATCTCTGACCGTTCAAGGAGATCCATAGACGAACGGTTATTTGCACGCATTTTTCACCATGCCAACGCGGTTATCGGGCTGCACCATAAACTGTGCCCTAAGTCACCATATAAATCAAACGTTTTGATGTGCTCGTCAGCTCCAATGTCTCACTGGTGGACGCCACGAATTTTGTGTTATATAAGCGTAAGGTATGAAAATCTTACATACTTTCGGATCAGAAAGGGTTTTTAAGTTCTATCTACAGGTGCTATCCTCTTAACTAAAAACCCATTACGTGACCAGAAGTGGAAGGCTATATCCCATATCCTTTCTTCTGAATCCGCCCATGGGTTATACAAATTCGTGATGAAGCTTCAGTTGGAAGTACGTCAATTTTCCCTCGCCGGTACCTTTGAGAGTGTCAGATAACAGACAGGTGGTATGCTTCTCTTTAGAATCTGCATGTTTTCTATAGAAGGTTGTTTTTGGATGCTTTCGACTAAATAACACGAAGTCAAACTAACTGAAAGCTTTATTCACAGAGTTTTCCTTTACTCTAGACTATGGACTGATATCCTTTTTTGTGCCACAAACACAAAGTTGGTAAGATATGCCACCCAAAATTAAATCTATTTAGTTAAACAAAAAACATAACTTTGAATAGTAAATCCCAGGATTAGAAACAAGCGAAACCAAAGCAACCTTGAGGTTATCAGTAAGTTGCTCTTATATATACATATATATATCTTCAGGGTTTGAATGGGTAATTTGATCAACAATCATCTGTGCTGAGTTGTAGTGTAGACTTTATAAGTAATACCAAACAACTTTGAGTTTCATTCAGATTCGATAGACATCTGAAACACTTTATCACGCTGCGTTTACTCAAACTTGGAATTGGTTCGTGAGATCGTGAAATTTCGTATCCATATGACAGCTCCCAGCCACATTCTAATTAGAATGACACTAAAATGTTTTATACATATTTACCCGAATCAATTGGAATTTAGTCTCCTGGATGTAAAAACATATCCCTTTGTGACCAGTTAAACAACAGTGAGCGAAAACTGTGGCCCACGACCAGACCGTTCATTGCTCATCACTAGATGGAAAGCGAATGCGGTGCAGTTCTCTTACGTGTTAAAGATTGGCACCTGTTGAAGCTGACCGAGGTTCTGCTAATCAAGCGCCTCAAACTGAATTCACCTACTTGAAAGCAAGTTGAAGTACTGTAAGTATGCCTTGGCTTTGACTCATTTGAAATGCGTTATTCATTCCTGCAGCTCCTGCTTGTTGTTTTATCATCATATGGCTCATTTCATTTGTTATACTTTACAGAATGCACGGTTGTAACTTACGAGAATTTTTGTTCTAATTTGTTTCACAAAATTGATTACGGAAATTAAATGTTTCAACCTTCATGGAACCGACTTAGCCTACCCGTCTCTGAATTAACTGACGCAATTGTGCTTCCACTAGAGGAGGCACTTTGACGGTTCTTGTTTCTCTGCAACAATTTTAAAATCTTACATTGCTCGTCAAAAATCTGGACCCATCATGATAAATACGACAAATGTGTGGCCTTCCTCAAAAGTATTAAAATGGAATTGGTTCTAAAACCATTTTCGTAAATTTATTCTGGTGCTTACAAATATGTTTCCACCGTTTGCACCATATTTTCATTCAATCGCGGAAAACAGGCAAGAACTACAATTACTTGAACAGAATAATTTTTAATATTCCAAGTTGAACATCAATTACATTTCTAATGGATGGAAAAAGTGGTGGTGTTCTTTGTAGTTCAAATTGAGGATTAAGGTTTTAGGATGTTTGAAAAACATGACGGTCAGGTTGCAAGCGTTCCGTCATGGACTGATGTTATCACCTCGTTTGGTGATGTAACGTATGCAATCTGAACGCCAAGCTCGGCGAACATCTCAATACATAAATCAGTTACATCTGATCGCAGTTGTCCTACTCTCATAGACATTCCACTTAGCCGTTTTTAAAGGGGCTCACTATACTCATGTTTGGCTCTTGTAGGAATGAATCAGCAGTGCATATTCTAGCTGGGCGCCGCAGACACCGGGAGTGGATCTTCAGCCAGGACTGTCACTGACCTCATACTAGGCATGACCGAACTATTATATCTGACTACAGTCACTTTGTTTCGTGAGTAATGATCGGACTGCTCAACTGTTTTGATAGGAGGTTACCATGAGTAGTCTGCAATTTGGTTGATTTTAAGTTAAGCGGGCACAGCGTCCAAATAGAATAATTTGGTCCTGCCCAATTTGAGGCCAATGGCGCAGTGGTCAACACGGTTGCAGCATGAAAACGCGGTCAGAGTTTCAGTCCCTGTGCTTATGGTGGCAAGCGAGGGTATGCACCAACTACAGCAAAACTCGAGTCTAGTGCTTCTTGTTGAAAGAGGCTGGCTGCAATATCCGTCTGACTGTGAATACTGTGATCAGATGTGAGTAATGCTCAGCTTGAAATCAATCAAACAATCAACGAATCAGTAGTAATTTTTAAGATTCGATTAAATCGTACGCGATTCCTTACGGAAGCGATTTGCTTCGTTAATGCATTAACAATGATATAAGCCTGATTGGGTGGCATCAGTTAAAGTTGGAACATTCGCGCACCCCAGACAGTAATCGTCTTTAATTGCTGAGTATATGTGAAGTAGTACGAGATTCATAAGAAGTACTGAGGTTTTAATGTAACGTTAGAAGCTCCATCTCGTTTAAACTCAACATCATTTACAAGAGTCAAGCTGAAAGATTTCCAAAAGAGGTGTCAAAACTGTAACTCTTATGTGCGAGAATGCCAGAAAACGTATTTGACTGATAAGCTCCCCAAGATAAAATGAACTAGCCATTAAGTCTTTTAGCTGCATTTTCTGTTATCCGACTACTAACATTTGTTTTTCAAAGCAAGAGAATGTTTATTACAAAGCAGTGAACTGAACTATACACGATGAAGGGAACAGTAATCATGAATTAATTATCTGACAAGCCAAGATTTTCGTGGTGCTACCAGACTGAAGCTACTTGGCCATTTTAAAGCCGAGGTTTTGAGAAACGCAGTATGCACCGCTGCCCATTAAAATCTGCTGTCGGTAGATCTTCTTGCTTGTAGGGTGTGTGTGAATTCATAGCTTTATATTTTGTTCTGGTCAACTAAAACTTAATTTTGTACTTTCCCTGTTCACATTAAGCTAAGAATGGATGAACCTGGAGAAAGGACTGTTTAGTAGTGAAAATATATAACTGAAAATAAGATAATTTTCGAAGGCTTGACAGTTACTGATATGTACGTTTTAAGAAGACCAAGAATATTTTGCAAGATGAAAGAAAAGGACAGGAAGTAGTGTATATAAAAGTGAGAAAAAAGATTAATGTAACGGTAAACTTTTAACTCAACAAAGTTTGCAACAGAACTTAAGCTCACTGTCTCCATGGAAACCGTACTTTAACCAAACTTCCGTCAATGAAATTTAGGAAAGTGAATCAAAGGAAGATACTGTTTTGTTTATGAGAAGCCGACGTCCATGTTTCTCGGACTCATCGATGATATTCCGCTTGCTTCAACGATTAAAGGTATTCCGGATGAATGGTATATATGATGATACTGGCATGCATCTCGAACGCAGGAAGCATGATTCAAACTGATTCACCAACAGTACGCTTTCCCCATTATAACTGAATCATTTTCAGACGTTAAACTGAATTAAGAAGCCTTTTTAGATGCTGTTTTGAACAGTGGCAGATATGTTCAAACAATGAGAAAACGTTTATTGCTCTCAGCCTTTTTGTATCGGCAGGGTAATTTCCCGGGGGCTGGACTACTTCTTCGAGAGGTTAGGGTTTCCGACTGACATGCCCGTAGCGCTGACCTTACTGGAATAGAAAATTTGTTTTCACTGGTTGTTCAGACACAAGAAAGCTACAGGTCAACGACCGCGTCGGCAGTTCATGTAGAGCATGCGTTTGAGTTCAAGCCTATCACTCTTTCTCCTCCGTAGTATGCTCTATAGACAAAATCATTCTCTAAATTGAAACAGTAGAAGTGAGTTATAATATTTTTTTACGAAATTACAACTCAATAAGTGACTGCACAATTAAGTAACGGCGTTTTTCCGTAAGCTTCCACATAATTCAATTTATCTTACGGCTTCGTACAAAATTCAGTTTACTGTGATTCTCTCAAATAGTGTTAAACCTTATTGCTGTTAACCAGCTAAAAAGAGGAATATCGTTAGGATGTGAGTTTGCGGTGTTGTTTTGTCATAAGAAATATGTGTTACGTGTTGCTGCAAAGTAGACTATATGAAATAGTAAAACATAGTTGACCTACGACTCTCCATTCAAGTGACGAATGTGGTGAAGTAATAAGCTAGAAAATATTAGTAATCCTTTCTGTTGATTGAGCATCCAGGAGTAAATTACCAGCTTTGAGAAGGTTAACCATGAATATTCCACCAGTCTTGGTGTGGTGCATACATTTTGGAGACAAGTGGTGACAAACGACTGCACAATAAGACGGTAAGCAGCAATCCTGCGAGGGCGAAACAGACAAGTAGCTGAGGGTCAAATTAGTTAATAAGCCATGACCGTAATTTTCATTGTCAAACGATAAGCTAGTTCACAGTCGTTGTTTCACGATGGCTTTATTTGATTGGCTTACTGGATTTTAATAATGTTGTTTATGGTTCACTGACATGTTCCAACAGTTCCAAACAGTTTTTGACAAATCGTGTTCAAATGAACAATAAGTCGAACGTGACAATCTTAAACGTTATATGGTTTTGCCAAAATCAAAGCGGAGGACATTTCACCAATTACGGAAATCACCTTCAACCCTACTATACAAGTAATAATCAGAGCCGATTTTAATGTAGGTTGACTGTAATTGTCTCAACGGTCAGCTAAAAAGAAATTAAGCATAACACACGTTCTTGGCAACCCGTTTTATAGCAAAAAAAGTTTAATATACTGAATACAGAGCAAATATGGCTGTGCGTTTACACTTGATAATTTGATCGGTGCTACTGTAAAATCGTCGATACAACGATAGATACGGTTAATTCATGACAGTGTGGGTCGGGGGATCATTACCCGGTCGTAGCAAGAATGTTCCGTTATGTTTTTATCAAAAAACATAAATTGTATCTAGTGCTTACTAACCTATGACAAAAGGTTTTAAATCAATTGGGTGAACGTGCGGATTGATCCGGATCGTGTGTAGTACTCACAAGTGTTATGGAATGGCGGCCTCATTGTACTGGAACGTGTCATGAAAACCCCCAAGGTAATATCTGTCTCCATGACTTGTCAAAGTAGTTAGAATTTTATGGTGGTATCACTAGAGCCTGCGTGTCTGAATTTACTACTCATTCGCTAATTCATTGTTTAATTTACATTTCAGACTTACCTTCTTCGTCGAACATAGGTTTAATATAGTATACAGATGATATTGCCTTAGGAAACATATTAAACCATCCGGCATTCAAGTTTAATTTATACACTGCATCATTCATTTAAAATCTTCTCTACTGATTCTCGTCTCAACAGCCAAATCCTATTTATGACAAATGTCTGAAGATACTGTCCACCTTATTTAGAGATAGTTTGTTCTTCAACTCCTTATGGAACTGGGGATCAATTAATTTGTTGAGATTGTGTAAGGCGATTAGATTACGTCCTCACTTTGATTTGAAAGGACCTAAACCTCTTCATTCTTTGGCTGTTGAAGGGAATTATATGGTTTTTTAAATAGTGAGGTTGAAACCATTTTCGTACACTTGCAAATCGATCTGGCAGTTTTTGTACATGTGCTTCCTACCACATTGGCTATACTAAATGCTTGTTGTTTTTCTGATACTCCTTTCATTTCAGTAGGAACCATTATGGGAGTTGATGAGTTAACTGTTTGGGGTTAGCGCCAATCAACTTTCTCCATTGTGACATTACATGTTATCAGAAAACCTGAACACCTGTGATAAATTTACCAAACAAGTTGTATATCACGTTCCTTCGATTAATGTTTAGTTAACACGCTGTCCTGTCAAACTTCAACCCACAGAACGCTGATCGGCCTAATCTTGCTAACTTTAATGTATATCACAGTGTTCTTTCATCTTGGTCAGTGGTTACTTGTGGTTGATTACACAAAATCTGACGGAACCTAATTTTGCATAATGGTTGAAAAGTAGTTTGATACGGTCATACATATAACAGGATCGTTTTTGTCATCTGTCGGAGTGACTTTGGTGAATATTTTAAAACTGAACTTTACTCACAGTTGATTCAAGATCTGGCATTCTGATAGACATTTCATTCAGCTTTTTTCGGAAAGAAAAATTACAGTATTAATTCGCTCTTTTTAAAGCTCACTATTCTCTCATCAGATAACCGAATTGATCATTATGTCATTGACCACAGCTAGAGCTTCTAGTTCCGTTTAACCAGCATAACATTTAGCAACTTCATTAGCCTCGGGCTTTGATTGCACGATGGCGCAGTGAACGTTGCCCATGAGCTAACCAGGTGAACTGTATCCAAGCGGTATTTCACAGTCAGGTAGGTCAGTCTTATACCATAACTTTATATTGCCACTGTCGATTCCTTATGCACAGCGGTCACCTGTGGATGTGTCTCTACAATTGTTGTCGTAAGTTTAGGTACGTCCAGGCAAGGTATTTTTAACTGAGACTATGGATAGCTCAGTAAATTAACGGACAATCAGGGTGGTTTGTTGACTCACAAATGAATCCATGAGAAGCTAACATATTTTTAGAAGTGCACCTGTCGCATCTCGCCTGCAGAATACGTAGGATTTGTAGTCGTTCGTAGCCTCTCACCAGATCTCTGAAGATGTGGTCGTCTGTGCAAAGCTAATTGAAGAGGATTTACCTTCGGGATTTGTTCAAAGAGGATTTTGCCTACTTGTATTTCACGGTAGACTTTTGCGGTTAGTCATTGGACAACGCCTCTTACTCTGTTCTGACTTTATCAACATCATCTATTTGGCTAATCTCATTAACAGAGGAGTTCTAACTGATCCACGATTACTAAACCAAAACAGATGAGAAGCATATTCACTGTAACACAAACTTGAGAAGGTGCACAATACGATTTACCTCCAAATTAAATTACATTAATTGTGTGGTAAACTTCGATTTTCAATCGTCCACAAATTCGTCTCTGTAAATCTGACAAAGCCATGCTCGTACTGGAAATGGTCAGTTGGAATTTCGATGGCGCAATAGATCAGCTAAGTTGTCCGTATTAATGCGGTGTTTAGGACATCGGGCTCTTTATCTCACGCTGTGTTGCTAGCGTTGGTTGGGCCACTACCGTTCGACAGCTACTTGAACATGTGTTCCACCACACATTACCGTAAACTCTGGTCCAACAGCCAGCGAACTTCTCACGACAGCCTCTGAGAAAATTACCATGATAACGTTGTTGAGTCACGATCGGAAAACTGAACGACGAGCAAGTGAGCGGAAAAACTGACTATCATCCAGCGCCCGAGCTATTCCGATTAAAGACCAACCATAGTTTTGCACATGTTCAAGACACAAAATAGTTAAATACAGTAAAATTTCGCTAAAGATATCATCTCAAAGTACTGATCAGATGTTGCTTTTAGGTTAGTTGACACAAATGGTGGTTAGCAACATTCAATTTATTACTTTGTTGACTCAAAGTGTTTACACTGAACCGTTAACAGCAACGTGTAATATACATAGTCTTGGAAAGTGCATATTCTTTAGTTCGCTGTATGCAAAACGAATGAAACTTGATCAAAGTGATGGTCATTAGCAAGTCATATAACTGGCCGCCTGCCCTACCGTGTCTACACTGTCGGTCAACGGTAGCTGAGCGATACGCTCCAGCCCATTTGTGATTGGTGGAAGTAGCGTTAGACATAACAGCTCAGATGAAATGTTTGGGCGTTCCATTGTTCGCCGAGCAAGGCATTTATCATGAAACGTTTTGTCGCCAAATGAGATAACATCACCAGTGCGTATGGGTTTGAGTACCCCAGTTGGAAGAGTAATGGATACCCGTCTTCATGTAAACGTCCTTATAAATACTGATTTCTGTCTGCTTCCACAAACCGCAATGCTGAAAAATTTGGCAATAAAACGTTTCCAACCCAAAGGTCAAGCTTGGTAAGCAACCGAACATCCAATCCGGCAATCCTGTTTGTGGTCGCGTTCGCAATCTATATGGCGGTATGCATGCGATCATATTTTCTGAGGCATATTGCATCCATTCAGTCACACTTGTAGTTTGAAGGTAAGCAGTTTAACAAAGGAAACCTCTCCAAATATTTTACATACACAGTCGAACCGTTACAACTAACATTTCGGTAACTTAAGCTTTTTATCTGAAACTCTGTGGTTTACCAAGCCAGAATCTGAGCTAGCAGTATTTGCAAACCTAGCTCATCCAGCTCACTATTAAACGATGTTATCGGTGACAGAGTTCAAAGAAACAGATAACCGACGATCCTTAGGAATACAGCCTTGCCGCTTTTCAACAATGAGAATGTGCTTACCAGAAAGAGAAGTTTAAACCTTTCTTCTGTTGAAGTCAAAGAGATGCAGCTGGCTCATTTCATCATCACTTGCTTAAACTATCTTCCATATGCAGAAATCATCGATCTTCTGTGCTCTCTAGGACCATGTGTATGGATTGTTAACTAACAAAGTGCCTCTGTACAGCCAACTTACATTCAGTTGAACAGTAATATCAGGAGTCTATTAGAACCAGTGATACTTATATTACTACAGGAAGCCAAACCTCACTCGCCCGTGAACAAACTGTATGATTGTTCACCATTCGTTTATTGGGACGACATGTTATATGCATTAATTTCTCTTTAGAGCTGGCACCGAGCTATCACAAATGAACACGTAGTCTGAAGTGTTAATCCTTGTTTACTACTGTACTGCGTACGGCAAGCCAGCTAGCCCAATCCTACTGTTGGGGACCAGCCATGGCTAGGTGGATTATTTTCTACACGACAATTGAGGGTGCTCAGTTCTGATAAGCTACTCATTCTGACTAACAACACCACGAAGGAGGTTGAATATTCGCCACATATTTTCTTTTATTTATATGCAGTTATAGCCATATGTTGCCATATAAAAGTTAGGCTTTTAAATAGGTCTGGCTTAGTGGGGTTTAACAGGCTACAGATCACCTTATCAAGAGGATATAATGGTAACAAGACGTTTGTACTTGTATTACAGTATTCACCTTTACAGTACGGGTTGTTGTCTTGTGTTTGATTACCTGCTCAACTCTTTGTGTCAAGCTTTTAGATACGTTGTTGACGCAAGTGTTAAAGTAGTTTTCCCAACCCTTATCTTCGAAGTTGCTGAGGTTAGAGAGTGACTCCCCTTTCATTATCTTATGACGAAGACAGTTAAAGAACGTTTCGATGGGAAGGTCAGTTTGAGAAATACGGTGGCTAGAAAGAGAAGGAACTGTACTATTTCACCTTGAATTAGTCTATCAAACTTGTACGATGGGACCAAAATTCCGTTTAATAGGAGCCAGTACCTCGTCCCAGGGACGAGAAACTGGATTCCAAAGAAGTGCTCTAAATCTGTCTAGTAATGATTTTTGTACAAACACGACGAATAAATTTTCGCCGTTTCTCTGGGAATGTTTGTTTTACCTCTTTTGAGGCTTCAGTGCCCTAAACAACAGAATGTGTGAGCGCTTCATCGCACTTTTCATAATGCTCTTGGATGGCGACACAGAGTATGGATCGTTCGCGTGTCCAGACTAAAGAATATAAGCTTTGAGACTACTAAATTGTTCCACAATAACTGTCATTAAAAATGCTTAGACTTATCGGTCCACAGCCCTATGTAGGAATGAGAAAGATCGCTGCTTATGTGGTACTACTTTTGAGGTGATCTGGAAAAAAGTCTTGTTGGACAGTTAATGACTATGAATAAATTGTGGACCGACGTGAATACAAGAAGGTATAGAGAAAGTCACTTACGTACCAGCAAGTCTGTATCAAACATCGAGGTACACTGAAACAATAGTTTGCGTATTCGATGAACATTGATGTTTATTAGATAAATAATCTGGATTCGAGTGGTTCTGTTTGTCTCTCATGCATGTGTTGATCGAGTTAGGCTTTACTGACCACAACCGATTCAGCCATGGTAAAAGAACTGGAAAATATGATACAGCCTAGAAAGCATTCAACGAGAAAAATGTCTCTTTCATACCAGTCTTCATATTTTATGTTCTAGCTTTCACACCTAAATAGATGCATTTATGTTTTTTCGGTGCTGGATGTTGGATTTCATGTTAAAGTAGAGTTGTCTACAAAGAATGGATTTTGTAAGCTTTGTTTGCATACAGAGATCGTTAGGTCAACATCCTCGAAAACAGCAATTGACACATCATTCATGTTATAATCACATGAGTATACATATTCGTTCACGATGAACATGAAGTGGTTGTTTACTGATCACTAGTCCGAACAACTTAAATAATGTCTGAGATTTTTAAAACGAACTGATCAGTTTTATCGTTGAAGCAGATTCGAAAATGATCTGGCAATATCGGTACTGTTCGAGTTTCAAGTATGCACATTTGTAAAGTGACGAACAAAATTGTAATTACACATATGTGATTAAAACGTTCATCTAACACGAACGAGACGTTCATTCAAAAAAATACTTGAACCACACAAAAATGTTTGTAATTTAAGAAGTAAATTTATCCTTTAGAAGAAGGCACTGAGGTTCACACCGATATACTGTAATGCACAATAGAATAAATTATTCGAAGCATTCTTCAAATTAACGGTGCTTGTAAACTACGTAATTACAATACTCCAGAATGTCCACGGGGTAGCTCAGCGGTTGCTGACTTATGGGTCAATGATATAACTTATGAGGCAGCCATGGAAACGATGGGATGCGTTTAGCAACAAGACATTAATCCACGAATCTCGATATTAATCCAAACGTTGATTCAATAGGAGCGGTTACTTGGACTTGACTGGGAAGCTCAGAGTCTTAGGTTACACGTCGGACTTGACATAGCAACCAGCGGTGTTCTTCTACTGTCATCCACTCTTTCTAGAAACGGACATTTTTGTATATATCCGATATTTTTGCAAGTGACCGTCGCGTTCAGTTTGTGATTATCGTTTCATAACACTGTCATCCAACAGAGACTATTTAAAGTGGTGAAAACAGTTTTCACTCTAACGAACATTACCTAACACTTCCTAACGCGCTAAAGTTCAATCAACTGTAGACGCAATGGCAAGGGATGAGATAGACTGTCTGAGCTTGATTACACAGCGACACACCTGTGCTGAAGCGACAGATATTATAACCTAACATACGCGTTTTTGGATGATTAGTTCATAACAAGAAGCGCAGTGGCACACGTACTTTGATTAATCTTGTCTTATTGGACAACCAGTGCCGAATAATTCTGATAATAGGTGCTTGAAAACTGATTTTTTCGACTAAAAACCGGCGGTTACCAACCAAAACTTACAGTGTAGTTTTGAAATGCAATTAAAAGAGGCCTAGTTTTCAGAGACAAGCCAACAGGTTTCCACTGAAGAGCATCGGATGAAATCAGTAATACATACAGGTAATTATGACTTAAAAGGTGGGCACTATGATTCAGCTGTAATTAATGCATTATCCGCGAAGTGACGGTTAACATAATTGTATTTTAAGGATTTACATTGTCGCACAACTAGGCCCCACTAACAAGACCAATTTGGTCTTGCTGGAAACATCACCTAAACTTCCAACAACAAATATGTTCTCTTTCTCAGTCCTCTGAACAGAGCTCACATGTAATTACTCTGCGCAGCTACTACTTACAGTAGGTTCGATCAACGAGACAATGCGCTGGACATCTGGCCTTAAAATATGCGCGTGTGCGGGACAGATTTCATTTATGACTACAAGTGAAAAACTGGGCAGAAGCAGACTATTGTAACGATGTCTGCAAATTAGCTTGACGAGGAGATATGTGATGGCTTAGTGTATTGCTAGTCAATAGCTGGGCATCACACGATTAAATGAATAAGGTTTTGAGGTCAATCTGGACGTCAGTTTGTTTAATGTGACATTGTCATGTTCTGCATGTTAGGCTGGGACGTGTCTGCGAACACACTTTTGGATTCAAACTCTCTACCAGACAGTTATTTTGTTCAACAAGGATGAATATTTTCAAAAACTAAATTCAATCTCGCTTAATAATGTGTTTTCGGGCTCACTGATCAATCTTTGATGAGTCTGAACGAGTTTTCAACTACCCATTTAATGAGGCCCAACATTCCAACAGAGACCACCTCGCCATTCTCCTTCGACCAGACTTTGTTAGAAGGGAGGTGTTGGTGCTCGTAGTGAATGCGTTTCACTCAGTTATCCAGCTTTAAGTTCCTCGCTTTTACAGACCACTTCGGTTTGCTATAACTGTAGACAAAAAAACATAATATGCTTGCCTACGTTTGCGGCAAAACGACGAACCGACTACAACAAGGTGTGGATCATGGTCGATCAAACTTAGTAAAATGCGGATAAAATCAAATGTAGGGGGGCGCTTGACCTCCTTAGAGTTATGAATAATTGAACCTTTAAGCTTTACAGCTAGGACACAATAACTCAGGAGGACTGTCTCATCCAAATCTTCCGTTGCGGCCAGTTTGCTCTTACTACTCAAAATGCATTCGATTAACATTGAGAACCCTGGAAATTCTTCAAAATTACGAAGGGTTTTTGTAGACGGTTCCTCAATCGGAGTAACTAACTTAGAAGTCTGTTAAACAAAACCAGAAATAACCAGAATTTTCACCCCTTAGGACGTTAGCCAACTTTCACCAGTTTGTAAGTGTGATATGCTGCTCTACCAGAAGTTCTATCGCACCCAACCTAACGTTTGCATGATTGATCACCAGTTAGGAGACATCGAGTTTTCTGGATTTTTTATGGTGCGTGTGCGGAAATTTATTGTCGTTTAGTTAGAAGTTTCTATTCACCCTTAATCTGTCTCCCGCTGTCTGTCCCATCTCACTAGCCTGTCCCCACCATCCTTAATGCTATGGTTTGTATTTTGGCCATCCTTCCTTCAACCGTTCTGTGAGTTACTTTTACGTGCCGAAAGACCATGGCGCCAGCCTACAGTAGTTATATCGCAAACACTGACCAATATGAATATTATGAACTACCCTCGACGTGCCGTTTGTACACAGTCGTTCTGTCTCCTGTGACGGTGATTGTACGAGATAAGTTATGGCAACTTTTCCATGCGTGCATGCGCGCTCGGGCTGAGAATATCCCCATTGATAGAATCTTCTATTTCACACGTTTCCAAGTTTATTAGGCTCGTCTCAGTCCATCTGACGACTGTACGCCGTAAGGCTTGTATCGTCTGAGCTAAAGTTACAATAGATAAACGGATGGATAAAAAACAAACTGGCAAGACCATATTAGACGATTCATTTGTGTCTACCACAGTTAATATGTTAGGTATGTTACCAGTGGTAGTCTATTACGCAGTAAGGATTTGTACGGAATAGCCTTGAGACAGAACACGAATTCACAAGTTTGAACTATTTTTTAGTAATCAACCACGGTGTTTATTCGTTATGTTCTCCTTCTGAGGAAGGTGCTCCAACAAACCAGGTGAACCAGTCATATATCCGGAGGTATTCAAGCAAAACATGCAAGCAGCGAGTAATTAGACAACTCCGCAGATAGGAGGTCGTGGGTGAAATGTGCAAGGATAGAAAACACTAACAGGTCCAATGTTTGATGCAATAAATCCAGGCATGTTAGAAAGCAAGACACAAGTGCGGTCGATAATACCACACGCACACAGAATTTTTAAAAATCTAGATGTTTCTGAAAGAATGGACAGAGAGGATTGAAGTTTCGAACAGTTAAAAGGTGTACCCTTGCCAGCGAACAATGAGTCGTCTTGATCAGTCTAAGATTGGCCATTATATGATAAACAGGTCGGAACCGTCGATTCTAATGAAAACGTATTTTGACCGTGTAACTTCGAAGTAACCTACGGCCAAACATTCATGTGTAGTTCATGATACTCTTTTATTTTTCTCAATCATTTTCTCAATCAATCGTTTATTCGGCAAATATGGAATTTTTTATTATGTTTTCACAACCAAGTCAAATGTAAGCTAGCTTTCTAATACACCACTTATGTATGGTTCACCCAGATCTTATTTCATTCAGCCAGGTCTAACCTGCCCTAACTTCTCTCTCAAGCCTGCTATTAGTTCATCTGTTCTATTAGGGACTACTGCATAAAAATGAAAGCCACAAATTAACGTACTCACCAAGTGCTGACAGAGACTGATCGGGGAATTTGCTCACATTTCTCACATCTTCAGAACGCCACAGGAAGTGAAAGATTAACCTATTCTCCGAGAGCAAAAAGCAAGGAATCCGTGAAAATCATTTCCATCAACAATGATGACATGATCTAAACGTTTTGCTTCCCACCATCATCTGTATACATTAAAAGCTAGATCATAGTGAAAAATTATTTGCAGGCAGTGTGTAAATTGATCCGTATGTCGATTTATATATATATATATATATATATATATATATATATCGGTCATCTCTAACAAGGTAAGCATGCCTCAGCGATTCTGATTGCACGGGATATCATCTTCGACGGATTATACTTAACAGTTCGACAAACAGAACTATATGATCAACAAGATCTACCGTAGGCGGGATTTGTTGAAAATTCGATAGTTAGATTCCTCTCTTTATTGAATGAAATCCAACAACAATTCGTTCATTTGTTTTAGCACGTGTATGCCCAAACTTTGCTATAGGTCTTAGTGTGTTTTGCCCACAAGAGTGATAATAGAAACTCCGTGTAACTTGACTGGGGGTAAGATCTAGAACGTTATGTTTTAAGTCATCAGTACTAAATACTAAAGACCTATTTGCCTAGTTGAACAGATGAACAGTCATAGACTCACGTCTTATTTTAGCTTACATTTTCCTGTGACCAAATATGGTTTAACAGTTTTCTTGTGGTGGCAGATTAGAGTGCATTTTACAAGATAGTTGCAGGAAGTATTTCTGTGGTCCTGCTTTGCTTCGAATATGGAAAAGGTTTCCTGATAACCGTTCATCAAGGATGTCAGCGAAGGTATGCCTGTTTTTCTCATCACGAAAATCATTGTTGCACCTTTATATGTTAATACAGTTCAAAACGATGGACAATGAATTGATGATTGAATACTACTAATATCATGATGCTTCTACAGGAGTTGCCGTACAAATATAAAGTTTTGAACAGTATTTAACAAATCCAATGAGTTCTAATTGTTACATAAACAAAAATCCCAATTGTACGGTTATAGACTGAAGTTGATTTGTCTCGTCTCAAGACAGTTGGTCAGTCTGAGGATTACTTACATTTGAAGGTGGTTGAGCGCTTACATGTAATAACTCAGTCGTGTCACTAGCTCAGTGGTGGACACGGTTGATCAGAACTCTCCAGCGGGCGTCGTGTGCACAAAACTGGTGGAAGCACCCCCATCGGGTTGTCATGACGTTAATGACATAGTAGTTGATGTAAATTTGTGAGTGTCTGCAACCCCTCTATATCTAGTTATCTACCTGGTATAACCTGCGTGTTTCAGGTTTAAGGCTGTATTCTTTTAGCACTGGGGAATTTGTTAAAAGGAATCCAGTTTTTCACAAGGGGTGACTCATAAAAGTATCGTCAAGATTGCAATATCAGGCGTGACATGCATATGAATCACTGATGAGCACTAACAGGAGCAGGACACGGGGCTAGCTCCTGTTTGGAGATAGGCCGGCTTAAAAATCTGGGGAAGTGAAGACTGCAATCAGTTTTGAGTGGCGCTTGAGTGTTGCTAATCAAAACCTCTAATAACCCCGTATCAACCAATTTTCGGTCAATTTACCGTGAGAGCTGAATGCACGGGTATTATTGTATCAAAAACAACGTTCTTTTACTAGGTTTAGCAGACAAAAACACACAACGGTTACCACATTAAGATAGCGGCATAAAACCCTGAGTTGTTTTTATTAACCTGTCACGTGTCTTCCAAGCTTCAATTACATTTCAAAACCAATGTGTGGCCCGACAGAAACACGGTAGTTGATACTAGGTTAACTGATTAATTCAGCTTAATAACCACTCCAGCACAACCTGGACACCAGTGTTGGCGTTCATGGGAGTGCGGATTAATAGAATTCACTTTACAGCTTCAGATCTGAAAAATACAAGCGAAAGTGATTGACCGTTCACATATGATAATTCGGTTGTGCTTAATGTGAGGTCAATGGCGCAGTGGTCAACACGGTTGCTTCGTAAAAGTGTGGCCAGAGTTCTAGTTCCAGCCGTGGCAAGGACTGACGAACAAGGACTGACAAGCTCTAATGAGAGCGAAACTCGAGTCTTATGCTTCTGAAGTTCTGAAAGAGTAAACTACAGAGTTTATGAGAATGCGACAGCTGCGATCAATTATGGGTGATGTTCAGTCTGTGTGAAATACAAAACACTACCATACACATGTGTCTGAGTTGTAAGGAGCCTAGTTGGAGAAGGCAACTTGTAGTAGGACTGATTACAATCCATTAAACATACAGCAAAATGTAAGAACGATGAATAGCCGTCATAAGTTCACTCTATCAAAAGCATTCAGATGACCGTGTTGTTTCAAGAATCATTTTAATTTCTGTAATGTGCACTTCTGATCATCACCTAATGACACTGTGACGACAGATTCCGTAATGATGTTTGGAAATAATACTGCATGCATACCAAGACGCTTAAGTAAGTTACGAGAATGATGGTATCAAAAATCGCCTAATTAGGCCACAATGAACAAAATGAGTTGAAAGATAAATATGACGCTGATTCGAATTGCTGACTAGGGTGTGGTTTCATGATAAACTAAAAACAATATCTCGTACTGCACAAATTGAAGAACATTTCTGTAACAACTTGTGGGTTTTTCTGAATCCAGCAACCCCTGATGCTTTAAATGGTAACAGGATTGGCGATCCACAATATGTGCTCAAAATGCTTGCGTTCTGGTTCTACGCGATGCAAAATGAATGATTTTGTTCAGGCACATTGAAGTACTCTGACAGCTTCGTCGGCGTTCATGAAGCTAACAGCTGTGCGCTACCTGCTTCTAAACTGGGGTGAATTTTAAAACATATATGGCGAATGATTATTTGAGCGGTCTGTCTCACTTATATGGTTAACTGGCCACTTTGGAAATGGCAAACACTTGAGCCAATATTTCCTTATATTGGGGTTTGCTTGGAAAGAGCTAATTCAACTAGGGTTGGTTATCAATGTTTTAGTCACAAATATAACGCCTCAACTCAATCATTTTAGTTACCACAACCCAAACCACTGACTCCAGGTAAAAAACATGGTCAGTCTTTCAATCAAAATAAGTGGAATCTTAGGAAATTCACAAACGCTGCGATAGAAAACTGCATCGACTGTGTCTTTTAGAAGTGATGATAGATTGACTTCTGTCAAACAGGGTTTCTTAAGAGAGTTATTATCGACAAACTTGAAAGGCTTAATCGTCACCTTAATCGATCCCCACATAACTAAAGGTCACCTCACATAAAGGTGTTGTTGTAACTTGTCAGTTGACTTGTTTGGAAGAAAATGCATGCCAAGTTTACGAACCACGTAGTTTAAACCTAGGGATAAGGAGATAGATGAGAATGGATTCATCTATCACCATGAAGTCCACCTACTAGACCTTTTCAATCACTTCTGTTCAGTCGTTAGACCTTTACGATCTTCAACAATTACCAGAAAGGAAATCCATATCGAGAGGCTGGATCACGTATGCGCAATGCGAATTTACCGTCAAGGCTGTAGTGTACGGCACATGTAGATCATACGGCATTTTCATATTGTTCCGGTATGATCTGGGGTGTTAAACAACACGTTGGGTTTTATATGTCAAGCCCGAACACTTACTAATTACACTCAGTGTTCACGTTACGACATAGTGGTTCTCATTCTATGTGTCAATGTCTGCAGGTGAGCTGGACAGAAATTATTACTCTGAGAATCGTGCGGATTAGGAACTTTTGCTAACCACGCGTTTCCGAATGATTTCGCAACCAACTGCTTTCAACCAACCAGTTTTCAGACAAACTTGTGTGGGGATGGCGGATATTTCTCGTAAATGTTAGACTGATGAAATCCACAAATATGAATGTTGTGGTCTGTAAGAGATAGGTTTTTAACACGATTTTTCGAACACATTCAACTGCTGTACGTTTTCATATAGATTGAATACCACTCACAATTGATCGCAGCCGCCAAATTCACATAGACTTTCCAGTCGGCCTATTTGGAACAACTAAAGAACTGGACTCTAGTGTCGCTCTCATTAGAGCTCGTCAGTAATGCCTATCCCTGCCACGGTCGAGATTAGAACTCCAGTCACACTTTCACGAGGCATCCGTGTTGACCACTTCAGACGATGTCTATCAGGAGCGTTGTAAGTGAAGTCAGGTTGATGAAGTAACACTAATTAATCTGCCACGCTTTGTGTTAGACATCAACAACCAAATCGGATCGCTCTTAGAAGTAGTGAACTAGATGTCTGATTAGGTTTACTTACCCATAAGACCACTTGCGTTCAGAGCAAAAACTCAGACCACCAGAAACTGTCGAATGCTTGGTACGTGTACTACGGTGCATATCACGTAAAACTTTTTCTCCTCGACTGAAACAGTGAGGGCAACCGGTACCACAGGTTGTCCCTCGCACTTGGACTTTTTCAGATTGTTTACTAAAAGTTAACCACCGGCTTTGATCGCAAGTGGGAGTTTTCATGTGTCCCTCGTTATATCTAGCCATTTGTTAACACGCAGACTGATATTCTGTTACTGACCTTGAAATCAGTTGCCCTATCAATGACCACTGCCCAAATATTTCGTTTGGCTACATCAACTCAGCTATTGCAGTCACCGAAAATGGACAGACAAGCTCGCACAGCGTGTGTTTGGAATGCGCCTGTCCATAGTCAATGTGGATCACCACCGTCTCATGCCAGTATTACGCACTTCGGTCAGTCAATCCATAAGACAAAAACAGGCAGAACGGGTATGCTGCAGTTTCACTTGAGTTCGGCTAATAGACAGTTCTAAGAGGAAAGCGATCATGGGAGTTGAAAAAGAGAACCGCGTGTTAAAATGATGAGAACTAATTGGTGAAACAACTGTCACGGGTTAAAACCGAGTCGAATGTAAACTAACGATTCATTAGAAAATGTCCTCTGATGAGAAGGAACCTAGAGAATGAATCATTTACTTTCTAGTGGGCAAGCAATTTTATCACAGCATGTATACTCCAAATTTGTATCTTCGATCTTCGTTGTGGCAACTACTTTTGTATCTCGGCGCTGGATGGAACAACGTTTTATCGTATGAAACCTATCTGGGGTTTCTGCATCGAACAAGGTCATCGCTAGATTCGGTGAGCTGGTCAAGTCATTGTTTCAACGGGCAGCGAAAATTGGGTATTACTTCAAATGGAAAACTGAAGGGAAGGACTATTGGACTATAACATGTGCTTCAAGAAGGCTTCAAAATCCATCCAACTAAATCAGTGAAAAGAGAGGTGAAAAACTGTTCAGCCTCATCATATTGTTCACACTACTATTTGCTCAGGTAAGGCAAACTAACCTGTTTTGAATAATCCACATCACTAAAAGCAAGGCATATTAAGTTTTGTCTCTCACTTGGTTAAAGCATAGGCGATCCACAACTTCAACATTGGCCACTAATTTCAGCAAATATTTATTCAGACAAATCTCTTTCTTATGCCATATACTATCAGTTGTAAAGTAAAAAAGTCGTTTATCCTTTTTGTCCAGGTTACAAAGGCATAGAAACAGCAACAAGTCATTCTTCATAAATATACTACACAGTGTTTCATTCAGCTGTACAAGTGTCTGAACTCTACCTATTTGTATGATTGATTTTTAAGTGGAATCATTAAAATAATGGATTTTATTCACTCCCATATTCACTGTCATAAGAAAGCCCAGTTAGGCTTTGCTCTATATTAAGCGGTGACTGTTGGAAAGAACCTATCCTATAGCAAATCATTATTGTCGAAACGGAAACCAATGTACAACGTCAGTACTGTTTGTTAGTAAAGAATAGGGAACGGGTTTTGGCGGTTAATGCAGACTGAGAGAAAGTCTACGATCCTTTCTTACAGTTATTCAGCCCTCGAACATCTTACATTCAAGTCAAAGAATATCCTTTCAAATTTCGAACGAATGCCGTCCTCTGTTCGACACCATACTTTCAACTGGGATTGTTCATGAACATTAAATAATTTCTAAATCATGGTATCTCCATTTTGTAAGTTAAGGGTCCGGCAGATGTAAAAATAATAGATCTTAAATGAGAAACGGTTACCTCGGCTATTTAACTAATAATAACAACATAATCATATTATTCTTCTGACCACTTTGGCTTGTTTAAAACTGTAGATGTCTCCCAACAAGTTATCAGTTCGCCATATAATACTTTTATGACCCCATTCTGCAATAAAGTTCAATGAAATCACTAACAACAACCACGAGTAAATTGTCTGTAAAAGTGACGATCTCACTTCTTAGTGTTCAGCCCGTTGGTGTAACTGATATTTTTGTTCCTTGAGAGTGCTCGTTAAAGAGAGATTGGTGAAGTGCTTCCTGACGTTCAGAACACCAAACAGTCTTCAGATAACTTAGTTGTCAAATTCATGTTTTACTTCTCGCTGTTGATGTTAGCTAGCTATTGCTTGCTGCATGCCAAAAAACATCTGCTGTATATTTCATGGACGAAATCTGGATTTTTAGGTCACTCGCCATCCCTTTCTATAACAGACTCTTTAAAACCTAAACAAACTTTGAACCTGTCTTTTTTACACAAGCCACCCAAAACAGACCTTGAGGTAACTACGCGTCCTTAGCTTCTTCTAGTCTGCAAATCTCCCTTGAATCCAAGGCGTCAAAATTCCAAGAATCCTACCTTGAAAGAGTAAGCGATCAACCTCCTCAATTCTGACGAGTTCATTGTGAAAACAAGGAGTAATTTCATACTACAAGTTTAACTCAGTTTTTCTCCGCAGATGACTCATTTGTGCTTAGAAGGAACTCAACAAAGAAAAGCAGTTGTTCATATAGTGACAAGTTTCAATGGATTTTAATTATTTGTTGAAAATCACTCATATTTTGCTGTAGGTTTCTCAATAGTGTAGGCATGATGTCTAACCCACCCTGAACAGGAATAGTGAAATCGAGTCCCTCCCTTCCTAGAGTTCACCATTAGAACACCTGTAGCGGACCAGACCTACAGCGCTAACTTGCTTGTAAGTTGAATGTGTTTGCCACACTCTTATTGCCCTTGTTCACAGTGTGTCCATCACGCAGCCACAATCGTCCACGAATGTTCTTAATGCCGATTGGTTATCTCCAATGATGACGCAGCAGCTGTCTTGTTAACTCTGGTTGATAACCACAAGGCACCAGATCACGTAACAATGAACATATCTAAAACAGTTTTCCCCGAAGTTAAGCATGTACTTTATATCCCAAGAAGATTGGTATTATTTCTCTAGGCTTATCAATAAACAAGATCACGACAAGCAGCTATGCCCTAACTCTGGACTCAGCATAGCAAACTGACAAGAAAATAATCAAATCATTTAACGATATATTACGAACGTAATATATACTTTATCAGTCCAATAATCTTACGAATGTATTCTAGTGGTAGGGTACCCAATCCACCAAAGCAGACCACATGAAGTTCAGGTTATCCTATAAATGTCTGCCGTCATGTCAACAGTCTTCCCAGTTAATTCAACGCATTTGGCGGCCGTAATTAATAGCGGTGGACAGCCGTCAACAACCACCGACAATCCGTAAGCAATGACCTGGAGAAAAATGGAGTTCCTTACAAACTCTGATGGACCGTTCAACATGTCTTAGCACCAACTATGTGTTTACAGTCATTGGTAACGAATAGGAGGCACACAATATAAGTTGGATAAAATATACTCCGGTAACAGGCCGCACCGAAAAATCAAGCCTGTTCGGAATGACTTGTTGAAGTGATAACTCAGAGAAGCAATTTAGGTGTAAGAAAAATGATGTGAACAAAACGAAAAACAGCCCGAATGAAAACGATAAACTGAACCCAACGACTGACACACAATTTCTGACGACACTAAACCGGCTAGTAGACGCCACGGCTAAGGTGTCACACATGCTGACAATGTTGGAGAAACAGGCTATACAGTAAAAAATGTGGGAATAAAACAGTTCTTAAGAAACAGCTGTTTAGGCGTCAAACGGTGCTCCGGGGCTTGATCAGCAAAACGTTTAAAGAGAGGGAAATAGTCGTTGGACGCTCATACAGTTTTTCATTTTGGACGGTGACCATATATCTGAAGCATTATATTCCTTTCGGCAAACTCGTCTGAGCAGATAAAAGACTTATGTTCCGGGATCCCGACATATCATTTCAGCACTTCATTTGCAAAGCAGATAGTAACGCACTTGTGAGGAGGAGTTATAACATAATCTATTATCACCAAGAGATGCAAGCCCAAATGAAATGTTGACTTGATCTTCGGAGATTAGAATAATGCCTTTGAATGTAAAATGTTTGGCCCAGTCGGACGGCCAGTAACTTACACTATGTTGCAAGTTAATAATCGGCAAGCTTTGTTCGTAATCCCGTTTCAGTTCATGCTTTCCTTTGTCTAGTCTTATCTAGACATAATAAATGTGCAACAAACCGACGTTGTAACGCGCAAGATGGACCCGAACGACTGTACGATTTCTATGATTGTTTGTAACTTTTGTACTCAGACAAAATTTTGTATTAGCTGAATAACTTGTGATACTCACTTTTAAACATAACATCTAACAGTCAAATCCTTTCCAGTTTGACTTGATTAGGTACGGATAACCCGGAACATCCGAATTCTTAGTCTGCTTACAACGGACCCTCATCTACTAGGCCAGTGATTCTATGTTCATCACTAGAAAAGAGGCAATTTACATCAAGCTTGACATCACTGCTTGATAGAATGGACACAGTTTGTCTCATGATCAACAATCTTTACTTGATATGCTCAGACCAGAACGATTTCTTCATTAGAGTGTTGAGGTGAGCAAACATCGAACGATACTCTCAACCATAACTGATACAGACCGATCATCAAACTAATGATGTCCAGCGCATAGGTTGTGTGCCTCTGACATAACCCGCAGATGAAAGTAGGATAGCTGGCTGGTACTGGCTGGTTAAAGAAGTCTTAATCCACAAGTTAATAAAATTTGTCAAACAATGTTCTACCTAAAGGGGTTCCATACATAATGAAAGTTCAAATTCACTTCAGATACTTTCTGTTCAATGAACCAACGGCACAAATCTGTGTCAATCAGTCATGGCTGGTCGACTACACACTGATTTTCATTTTCGGAAATTAACTGACAGTATGTGACAGTTTCATCCAATCAGAGCATATCCGTCTGTGAGCAGGTGCAGAGACCAGGACATATTTCAAATCCAATGACGAAATCAGTAAAAAAAAACCAAGTGTCATAAACCTGTTAAACACAGAAAACACAATTCCAATCACTGCAGACCTGAGGTTCACTGAGTGCACTTGTACCTTCGAGTTGGACTGTAGTTTGAAAGTGGTCCCGTAATTCCAAAGCCCATATCGTTCTCACGCACCAATGCTTGTTCACCCTAGGTCCCGGTTGAAAATTCACATGTTTTCTCATTCACTCAGCAGCGTTATATTTTTTTATGTGACCAGCGGTAGATCGAAACCGCGCTGTCGGTTTCGTGGGTGCAATGATAGGATGGGGATCAGAATAGTCGATGATATCAGCGCTATACATCTCGTGGTGTGCCATGGGCAATCGGTTGTAAGTGCCCACGTGACATGTATGCGCACATTGTATACGAGTGGAAAATTGTACCTAACAAATTAATTGATCATGAACGGAGGTAATAAAGAAAGTTTGATTTAATCACCTTGCGTTTGTGTGCTGTAGCGTGTAACACTTTAATCTAGACAACAACAGTAGGAACGCGCCCATAGGGGGTCAGTAAGGTCCATCAGGTTAGTGGCGTTTACAACGGTTTGAGTGTGAACCTACAAACTTAGATCATGTGGTAAGTTAACGATGAGATTTGAAGACAACACAGGTCTTACCTATTGTAGGAACAAGCGTACGAAAGGCCTCGATTAAGCACGAGCGAATGCGTGTGTTGTGTTTGCTGAATACCAAGGCCATCGAACGCAACAATAACAGTCGCAGCACTGTTTTGTGTGCGTCAACGTGTGCATGCATATGTGACCGAAGTGCAGTTGCTGACATGTTCCGCACAAAAAAAACACAACAGTTTCTGGCATATGGAAACTACTTGATTGCGATGCCGTGTTAATTAGTTAGATGGTTCGAATGAGTAGATTCTGTACCATCGCGTTTACCTTGATTGGATTATATTACAAAGTTATAAGACGTTCCTCGTTCAAGAGGGTGAATTGAAACCACACCGAGACGTAAGACTGAATTAAAAGCATCGCTTCATACCTCCTCCATCCCAGTAATGAGTTGCCCTGCACTTGCATATATACAACCGGATATATGGACTGTTTCCCTAGTCCATCGCAAGTTCGTCCTATAACAAACAACCTACGATCTTGACAATAAAGGACAGGCCCTAATGGAAATAGTAGCTTCTTTCCTACACTTGAAGCTGTCATCGTAGTTTACGTTCGAGAATTATATGAATACATCTCATGAAACTTGCACAGATGAACCCTGTCGCTACCACTACTTTCGTTAGGTTAATTGTGAAACTGTACTCTGCTAGCTCTGTGTTAGCAGCTGTTTTGTTTTCAAGTAGACTTTTGAGTGATTGGCTTCGGAGGTGCAACTAAACTCGTGTCTCGCTCTCGAAAAAGTTAATCCAACATTCAACGTGACCAGATTATCATCCACATGCAAAGATTCGGCTTATGTTGAATGCTTTGACTGTCTGGTCGAAATTGGAGTAGCGATTAACAATCCCGTTTGCATCGATCAAATTCACCAACGACAAGTTGTCCCAATCAAGTGTTACTAACTAATCTGAATGAGTCTTTTGAGGACTGTTTACAATCACCTCAGTTTAGTTGTAGTTAATGTCCATATCCTTACTGACAACAACACAGGCAGCGCTGTCTGCAACTTGGCTACCGCCATCTCAGTAGCATCAACCTGAATGTAATCAATAGCATGTTCTTCCAAATACGTTAGACAGTACGCATTCATAACCGACACCCCACGACTACACACAATAACATAAAAATGTATCCAATTCTTTAAAGAGTTACGTTATGAAATATTCAAAGAATTTATGTTACGGTCAAGAAAGAAGCTATGGATTCGAACTATTCTCTAAAGCAGAGCTTACTAGACAGTTGAGGTGGAGTGACTGAAACAAGGATCTTTAAGATCCAACTGAAAATGTATTGCCAAAGTGCCAAATGGTTACGCTAGTACATAGAAAAACCATAGTAAAATTAAGTTATGCGCACAAACCATGGTTTTGAAAGGAGACTGCTCACGGTAGCTGTTGATATGTGGAGTTTCCTCCAAAGAGTAAAACAGACCTAGAGACGTGGAAAATTAGTATCATTCAGATTAATCAACCATAGGTAGCTGAAAAAGTGATCGATAAAATATTTATGAATGCGGCTTGTTTGTTTAAGCCTAGTATGTCTCCGGGATTTAGAGGCAACAACATAAATAGCATAGCATTAACAAGTATGAAGTCAAAATTAGGCTAAATTTTATCTTCGCAATTTGTAAGTTTTTCACAAACTCGGTTTTTCCACAACAGTATATATCAACGTGAGTCTAGTTCCCACTGGGAGTTCGAATGATAAAAGTGTCATACTAGAACAGGAAAAAATAGAATGAATGTCACTACCATCACCACTGTCTGCATCCCAACACCGATACCATCATCATCATTATTGTCAACCCTACGACTAACATCTGCAACGACAGTGACACCAGCATCACTACCACAATGTATATGGCTTTCATCATCACCAGGACCATGATCAAACCTAAAACAACTATAATCGCTGTCAGTACAATCACAGTTGTCATCTTTCGCCGGATTATTTTTGCCAAATAAACAAATCAACTCAGCACCATCAACATCATCACTATGAAACTACACTTTACAATAAGTCCCGGCCGGTTGCATTTTGGCGCACACGCACACCATTCATGCCTTTTTGAGTCTATACTTGCGAATTCGACGTAAAGTTCTGATGTAACACGACAAGATGTCCTCTGCATGCCGGTTATCGCAAGAATTACTGCCAGAAAGTAAACCAGAATATGCAAAAAAAATAAAGCGAATTAAACTGTGCCAAAACAAACGACGACAGTTATGAATGCACCAATATTTGTTGAATAAAATTGCATTCATTTGTTCTGTGTGAATGACAAAATAGGCTGATGGTCAATAGGACACATGAGTTCAATGATAAATCAAGCATTATTATTGTTGTTGAGTAATGATGGGTAGTCGGGGATTTGGTTGATTTCAAGTTGAACATCACCCGCAACTGATCACAGCTGTCGCAGCCGACTGGAAAGTCTATGGAAATGCCACAGCTGAGATCAATTGTGGGTGATGTTCAACTTGAGATTATTGTCATACTTCAAAAGTTGTTAATCGCGTATTCTATGAAGATCTATTGATGACTAAGTTTAAAATTGACATTCTATGTAATGCATGGTGTGAATATGCTGACAGGTGTACGTGATTACTAATGAGTATTAAAAGGATAGGTTTGCGTGAAGACAAATAATATGTAAACTTTATAATTGCTTGTGCAAAAGGTTAGGTATGTTGGCCAGCCAACTCCGAAAGCAAACGTTTAACTGTGATGTCGCTGCCGCTGGAGTTTATCAACTTTGCATATCCTCGTGTGTTATAAGACATACATAACAGTAGAAAGTATTTCATCTTGCCGCAGTCTTGAAAGTTGGTTAACAAAAGCAATTTGTCTGAGTATGGATATTTTAATTTAAATGAGAGCGACATCCAACATGTACTCTATTTAGTTCGACCTGTTGTTCGCCTAGGACATCTTAATCAAAAGTATCCACTCCTGAGGGTTTAGATAAAAATTACCGTTACGGGTTGGAACATAGGATTTGAGTACGGTCTTTCATGGTGTTTTGTAGCATCAGCGTAACACCTTCTGACAAAACGATAAGGTCACCCAATACTGAAGATAAGTCTGTCGCATGATATTGTACAGTGTTCATCTTGTGTATGTTTTTGTTAAGAAACGAAGCAGTTGTTATAAGAGTAAGCAAAAGCTGGGGAGGGAAATTCCGACGGCTAGAAACTGTGAGACTAGGGCTTCATCTAAGTAAGTTTTACGCGCCGTAGTATCAAACTTAGATTATAGATGGACGTCGTTCTGAACTGGATCTTCCGGAGAAGTGCATTCTATAATCTGAATGAGCGGCAGTTGTTAGGCAGTCATCTCAAGCGGGGTACTCATAAATATAGCTTACTTTACTATATGTCTTTGCAAAGAATGAGAGGGCAAATTCGTTGGCCCCCTCAGATTCCCGGGCAGCCAACGTACTCATACCGTGCCATCAAAGGGAATATGGCGAGTACTTCAAATGCTTGCGAGCTATTTCAAACACGTGGTTATAGTTTGGATCGACCAACGAACCCATCGTTTGATACTTCACCTTCTCTCATTTTCACAAACACTCACCATGAAGGTTGATCACACTGTTTTTTATTCAGCTTTGTCGTTCCACTGTATGGCTGTGATATTGTTTTATTTCTCATTTCAACTTCAACTCATTGTTAATCTTCCTCACTCTATGCAAAGCCTATTGATCTGCATTCCTGCTCTGAACTCCCCCTAGTCTTGCAATTTAAGCATTTTTTCATACTACCCTACCATCGAGGTAATCATCGTTACTCGCTTGGATTATAGAACATTTCAGTCATACACCTTACAGTCTTAATCCTTCAGGTCTACACTGGTTACGGGGTACGTGAGTGGAACCTCAAGTGGTACACGGCAATCAAGTGGTGATGATTGGTAAGCGCAGACGTGCTACGACTTCGGTCTTTGAAATGCACAATCCGGAAACGGATGCCGTCAACCAACTGGGTTAACCATACCTCAAGAGGACGAAGAGTTATTTGACGCTTGTTCGTTTGCATGCGAACACTTGATCATGTGGTCTTGCAGTAAAACCTGTTACCACCAGTTATTTCTTAAAAGTGAACAAACTTGGATATGTTCTTTCCAGTCTATAGGCACCTTTTACACACGGAAGGTAACCATATATAATTGGTGCTAAGACATTCTGAACAGCCCATTATAGTTTGTAACTTACTCCATTGATTTCCAGGCTATTGTATACGGGTTGTTGATGGTCATTCATGGCTCTCCATCGCTGTGAGTTACAGCCGCCATTTGCGATTAACTAACAGGAATGGTTGCTGACATAACGAAAATATTTATAGAAAACTCCTAACTTGAACGTCCTGTGGCCGGCCTTGGCGGGTTTTATCCCCACCATTAGAATACAATTATGTCAAATGGACTGGCAAAGTATGCTTTAAGCACCTAACACAATGAACTGGTAGTCGGAAAACAGTCATGATTTTTTAATCTGAAATACATGAATTGAAACTCCACCTTGATGAAACCTTATATTTTTCTGATTGTATGGTGAAACACAGTGTGGTATAGACCTGTCAACAATTTTTGATATACAACTTTTACAGTTTGCTTATAAGCTAGAACAGCTACTGCCGTCACTTTGAATTCGCACCCCTCAAACCACTGGACTTCTTACAAAGCTCACCTTACTTGTAGAGGCCCACAGCAGTGAAACTTCCCCCTGCAAGAGCCAGTAGGGGTAGATTGTTCTACTCTTCTGAAGTGCGCATTCCCATATTAGTGTTCATAAGTGTCCCAACCTATCTTAAATCACTCCTGGTATGTCCCTGGATGAGGACAGTGAACTATTTCGTCCTTCCATAAATCAAGAACAGTTTTGAATATCTTTTGTACCCTCATAAGTCTCTATTTCAACACTAATGAACTCTTCGATGCATTTATCGACAAGAGAAGGATTGTATTTGTCACGTTGTGGTTGGAAAGTCACTTTGAGTACGGCTGTGAACTCGTTAGAAGGGACGGATATAACACTGTGATGTCGATGGTGACCTTCTGATACACTGACGCTTTATTATGCTGGGCAAAATGGTGTTTTTTCCGAAATCGGTGGACGTTGTATCTTGTCACCTAATGGGGCTAGAAATATTCAATTTATACTTAATAGTTCTGTCTTCCAGAACGTTATAACAGTTCACCTACATCCTGATTAGCGACATGTTCACGCTTCATCCACATTCAACTTTGTGTTGGACCTCAAGCTGTGTCTGTACACCTATCATTGTTGATCGGAACTATAATCCTGAGACATGAGATATACACAATTCACTGAGATGAAGTATCACGTTTCATCGGAAAATATGAAAAGCACTATTCGACAATTCGAACTATTTACTAAGAGCAGCGGATAGTGACTGATGTTCGGAGGGTTGCAGTGGCTGTTGATTATGTGGCCAGTTTGTATTTGCAGAGTTCAGTTGAAACAGCTGAGCTATAAACCACTACACCCGACTGCCCGATTGATCAACGGAAGCATCTTTAAAGGGCTGGTGGACAAAACACCTGGTGACTCTGGTCCTTCTTGCCAGAAGGGGTGCACTGCTCCTGGATTTGGCAGCCTTATTTTTGACGTCCAAAGGTGCTTGAAGACATGCGCTTAGAATGAGATGGGTATTTAGTATGGTTTCATGGGTCAGCTGTTTGGCCTGGATGCTGACGGATGCATTCTATGAAGTGTGTTGGATGCCTTTGTGGACTAAAAAAAGGTGAGATTACTGGTGGAACCATAGTTGTTTTAGTGTAACAAGTTTGTGCTCGTTGTTTCCGAAAGATTGGACGTGTTAGAAAGTTGTCTTCGAACAGCATAATGTTTACAGACGAATTACAGTCCCCTCTGCCATTAGATTTAGAGGACAGTCAAAAACGACTGGATGAATGCATTTCATCGTGAATCTAGTAGTATAGAAGTGAATCCTATAAAGAGTTAGCCCGTTGTTCTTCAGTGTTTGCAAGAAAGAATTGATGGTGAAAAAGCGGATTCATCTGGATTTTGTGGTTACCTAGGTTGGAAGGTCATTACATCGTGTCACTGAAAGCACCGGCATCCCAATGCATAGTGAACGGCTGATGGATAACCTATAAAATTTTGGACGTATGGAATCAACTGAATAGTGAACATTCTAGTACCATTTGAGAAAGTATGATAAAGCGAATGACTATGATTAGTGTTTGTAAGGGCTAGAGCCAGCATCTCGTTATTAGTTGTCGGAAGGCAAACAAAGTTGTCAATAAGGGATTCCCAGTTAAAGGTTTATGAAGGACAAACATGATCCTGTGCCGTTAGTTGTTTGTAGTCACCAGAATGTGACTGTTTATTCACAACCCAGGGGTTGGAAGTTCACTAGTTCAAATGGTATTCAGAGCAATAGAAGAAACCATGTAAACTTCCATAAAGAGAGTAGATCATGTGGATGAGCGCACTAGTTTGTCTTTTATAGTGAAAGCCTGATGGGAAAGTAAGTTGAAGTTTTTGATTCTCAAATTTTCTAAGAAGAAGACAAAAGCTGTGGCGTTGTTAAACATGTTTCTCTCTCAATGAAGATAGATTTGAATCTAAAAATAAGGACACTTTTAACTTTGGGCACCTCGTAACTCTGAATAAATCCAGGCATTCTGCCCCCACACATCAGCCAGCGTTTGCCAAACATAGTAACACTACCCCCTTGAAGGAAAGTTTGAGGTCATGGAGAGGAAATTTGATAACTGGGCAAAGTAAGGTTTGATGCGTAATTGTCTTAAATAAGATTTAGCATCTACGTTGAGTGGCTTCCAGCTTGAAGTTAATGAACTCATATAGAGGCACATGAAACAGTCTCCACACGAGCCTTCAAGTATACACATATATCACAGTGGACTGCATTAGATCATTTGCTTCTATTTTGACTGCAATGTTTATGTTAGGCCGGTTAATTTAGACGGGCGATGAATCTGTATTTATGGGAGTAACACGTCATTGGTGCGTTGTTAACAAGGCTCTAACGACCACTAAAACCGTAAGCTGATGCCAAGCCAAGTATTTACATGATGTAACTATTTCGAACACTACTGACAAATGTGGGTATATTTCACTTTAGTGTGACCTTAAATACGTGCAGTTATGACTCCTCAAGTCTTCTATGAACTGCTGTTAGCGATGTTCTTTCTGAAAATAAACACCGTGCTTCTCAGAGTTCATATTTGTTGGCAAATTTATGTCATCCCGTGGTGCATAACGTTAATCAAGGAAACAAGTGGAACGTTATTAATAAGTGAGAGTATCTCATTCTTGCTCAAACAATTGAAGGAACCCAAGTTTCAAAACCCTGAGCTTCGGTTGGTTTTGAATCTCTGCATGTTTGTTGTCATTTTCAGAAGGATGGTTTGCCGACAGTTCCGAAATTTCACTTTCGAACCCAAGCATTGATTGCGAGTGACTCTTCAGAGAGCCTTGTCTGAATTAATCAATGGAATTTTTGTGACAGAGTAGATGGTATACTGTTCATGGTTATGGGTGAAACCACTAAGTCGGTAGAGTGCATGCAGCGCTAATTGAGATAGTTTTCTTCCTTAATTCGAGTCCAACCGATGTTTAAAAATTATTTACTTAATATTTGTTTATATCTAACAAAACCAGATGTACTTGTGGCCTCCATTGTTTGGCCGCTTGCAACTGAAATCACATGAACTGACTTCGTCTTTCTACTAATTTGCCGTTGAGTCAACCAGTGCTCACATTTTACCGGCTGCCTCAAACATGCGCACACTTCTCATATTGAGTTCCATCCATGCGGTTAGTAACACTAATCTGTTACTATGTCAGGCACCCACTAGCGTTTAAATGAGTTATCACGTGAAACACTGCGTACAGTTCCTACATTCACTGAGCCAACAGCAGTTCTATTTTTCCGCCTTCATTGGAACTGTACCCGCTTGGTTAAATGAAAGATTTCAGCAAATGAATTACTTTGGCTTACCGCACACTCTGCACATGATTACTCTCTAGTCGTCTACTAGAGAGTTGTCTGTCCGAAGTGAAAACGCTTCTTAATACCAACGAGAATGAAATATTTCAACAAAAAACATTTTCTAGTTAAAGTGGGAGTAATTTCCTTGTTTTTTTTTTCACAGAGACCGTTGAAAACACATTGAATGACTTGAGTTCCACTCTTGGACGGATAGATCGTTCAGAGTTTCCAGATATTTCCAAACATCGGACGAGAGAACATCGCTTGTTTTTTCGTCTTGCAGAAATGCCGGAAAGTGAGCAACTACTAGCTGCCAGTATTCGACTGCGTTACGTTCCAGCTCACTCCAGAAATACATCGTTATCAACAGTTGGGTCATCTAAAACTTGGTGCAACATCTCATTTGAAAATCATCAGTGGCCAATCATCGTTTGGCTACATTATGATGGACGGCGTCAGAGGTCCCCAGATCTCGATTTGCGGACCATCGGATCTTTTGAACCAGACAATACAGAATGTGGACATTCAAGTCAAATGGAAAACACAACCTTGCTCCACCTACCATCCGGCTGGTTTAACATACCGTTGAGCCAGCCAGTTTTGGAGGTGTTACAACGAGTAAATCATGATAAAGGAGTAGAAGGTGACCGATATATTGCGATTTCTGTTCGCAGTCTGACCTCAAAATTACACCTTGATAGAACGGAAACAGAAGTGCTGAAGTGGACACGTTCCAAATTAAGTGATACGCTTGAATCAAACTGGATTCATGAGGCCCCACACCTGATTACTTATCATCGTGATCCGTTGCTTGTGGAACAAGTAAAACGGAACCGTCGGTCTGTTGACAGTCAGCAAGAGTCTTTGACAACTAGCAGCTTGCCCTCCAGTTCAACACCAATAACAAAGGTTAGTTAATAACTTAACAAAGTCTTCACGGATTTTAAAAAGATGAAGTCCCCGTTAACGAAAGCAAAATAATTGGATTGTTCTTTTTTGCAAGACCATATCACTGTTCAAGCTGCTAAATCGATGGAACGGCTTCATGTGTTATCCGACTGAAACTTGAGTTTTTCCGAAGCTAAGCAGTTTCGATCTCAACTTGTGATAATGCCAATCAAGTTTTATGAATGGTCCAAGCATCTTGTTGGTTTTAGCTGTTTTATGAAATGTAACTGTAAGTATTTTAAAGCTTTGGCTTAGCCTAAAGTAATTTTTTAAGGACGTGATCAATAAAAGTTAACGTTTCACGAGAATATGCTATTTTCTGCGGTTATTTTTGATTGTTAATAAGGTCCACGCGTAACTCCAGTGTCGTACGTAAACGGAGAAATACGTCCGAAGGAGCCAAACAGTTTGGTGTAGACAAAATATTTTGAATAGATTACTATCGAATTAGTTCACTATGATTCTTATATAGAAATCTTTATTTGGCCCTGTGAAATACACCACATTGTGTACAGACTAAACTATCATCAATGAGAAGCAAATAATTGATCCAAACGCTCCTACATGAACGATGAGTAGAAAACTACTAGTAAAAGCACCGTGAATCTTCTTCTAACTTTCGAGTAAATACCGTAAAATATAACGGGGTAAGTAGAAATGGGAGCAGCCGCAAATGAACTGGAAATTGTAGACAGTACCTGTCTCCCGTCATAGAGACTTTCTAAGCAAACTGGATTATAATCGAGAGTATTGTAAAGAACGCCGGCTAATTGTACTTACCGGGATAACTACAGTTATTGTTATCCGCGTCATTCGTTTAGTAGCCTCCACTAATGAAAACCAAAAGAAAGTAGTCTTTCAGACTCAGCTTTATAGAATTCACAGGATTTCTTGCAATGCAGAGAAAGTTTGAAATGTTTGGGTGTCGTTGTAACTACGTTAGACTAGTTAGAAAGGGAGCAGAAACCGGTGAGCAACTTAACTCTCTGAGGATTATCAACAGTAAAGCTGCAACAACAGTTAGGGTTGTTGGACAACCGGTAAAAATGAAATTTAACCACGATTGTTTGCAGAATGTATTAACAGGCCGACAACATTGGTGGAAGAGTGAACATGACTTCAAGGTTACAGAAAAAAGGATTTAGTGGTAAAAGTGCTCGGACTGCTATTCTAAGTGTGTACATCGTACTCGCATTTGAGTTCCTCTACTGATTATGCTGTTAAAACAGACTCTGGTAAATTGTTGTAGGTTGAGGGCATCTCAAAACCGGCTGCATTCTTTGCAAAACAAATAGATCAGCTTGTGACTTAGTGGGTAACACCCGAAGCGATTATTTTAGTTAGGCAAAACCTACTCTTTAACGAGCGATGAGGTTGATGGAAAGATCTGTATGATAAGATTGTGCTTCATGTGTCATGCTCACAGTGTAGTAAAAATTGCCCCAGGTTAGATGTTACATATAGATAAGGTTGTGGACGACTTCTTGTAGCTTCCGTGTTGTGTTTTATCAACATCCCTCATGACAGAGACAACGGGGTTGGATAGGTCTGATTGAACTGGCCCAAACGTCTTTTAGCCAAGGATTCTCTTAAATATCTGTGTGTCCTGATAAAGACAGCAACAATTATTACCGCAAGAACAACGACACCTGGTACATTGTGCGCTTCGACGAACAACAGAATCACAGCGCCGAAATAAACGAGGATATAGCTTGAAACACAGTACACATGAATGGCGCTCATTCAAGATTACAGACCACTTGAAAGTAAGAGACTGCGGCCGACCAAAATCATCCGGTCTAGATGCTGGAAAGTTTAAAATACAACGGAACGGATCATTTGTCATCATGAACCGCCGGAATGCGAGCTCCCAAATCAACCAAGGTCATCGTGGGAGATGGATCAATTGTGTATACTTGGCACTTTGGCATAATCGTCACAAGTTTCTTAAGAAAAGAGCAAGTGTGACGGATGACATCCCCGGAGGAGCGAGTATTTCAACACTCAAAGGAACGCATCAACACAGCAGGAAGGTATGTTCAAAAGCTCACAGTGATTGGATTGCGGACAGTACGGGCGACCGGGTGAGCCATCGCCCAACGGGATCGGACTAACGGCCGAGAAATGCCTTTAGCAACTGCAATTCTAGTGCACGACGCAGCGACGGTTTGCACTAACACTTTGTATACATTTCTGCTTGGTTTGTGCGTGTGAATGACGCTTTCTGTCGTAGGTTTTTTGCTCACCACCTCTCGTCCGTTAATCCGATTTCCTTGAGCAGCTGTTTCTTTAGTTGACCGGGCTGTCTGCAGTACACTCACCGTTGGATTTCAGACATATCTTACTGTCGTGTTGAGATACTTCACAGCATGTTGAAATAATCACGCTCCAGGTTTGTCAGCTATCACGTGATGAAGTAGTCAATGCAGCCTGAAGGATGGAAAATACCCTACATTTAAATATAGTGAACGAAAGCCGGTGGTCTGATGCGTCCAACTCTTTCTACAGCTTCTTACTCACTGACTGGTAGTTTACCATGCATGAGCGTACAGTTGTACCTGAGAACTGCCAACCCGTAAAATTATGTAAATGTTAGCCTCGACTATTTGAACACAGACTTTTAAAAGTTGTGTGCATTTATCCGCCTCACCGTTTCCTACAATTTTATACTACTAAGTGTATACTTAGTGTGTATACGCTATGTTGTATGATCGCGTGGACATGCATCACCTCTAGTGGCTACTGTTGAACTGATGTCAACAAAGAAGATGGGATTACGCAGACGAACTTTGCTTTCTTATCATGGTACTGCTCAGCTTGCATTATATTGCATCAACTTGTTATGCATCGATAATATCACCGAAAACAAAGGTGAGATCAGGCATGGTAAATTAAACACCAGATGTTAGCACCGTTACAAATTAGACATTTTTCAGCCATTCTTAATGGTGCTGTGGCGACCCAGGAAGTGGTTGACTGTCACTTGTGGATGTTCGCAGACGAAATGAGCCCCTTGACTGAGTCTTCACTAAGCCCAATGAGGTTAACCTCCATAAAGAAAAGGACCTGGATATGTAGCTTTACTGGAACACCTCTTTGTTTGGGTAATCCTGGACTTCCTTTAATCTCCGCAATAACCTAAGCCTTTTTCTACATGTGTTTTAAGTAGTAATCCGTCTTACACTGTAAGGCAACATAATTAGTGAGTGGTTAATTGTGAAAATTCATTGAAATAACAAGTTATGTTTCATAGTTGGTATCACTCATCACATGTGAGTATTTGGTGAACTTCTGCGTGACATCTTACAACGGAAATGGCAGATTATAACATTTCTAATTACCAACACATAGCTAGTAATGTCGTTTTTCCTAGTTCCGTTATGGTTCATACGGTAATCTAGATAAGAAGAGCGTTTAAACTAACTCCGCAGAAATCCAGGAAACCTCATGAGCTGAGATGGTAATATAATTTTGCGTGGTAGGGTGGCATAAACATAATGTGGTCATTGACCAGATTAGAAATGTTTCAACAACTGCAATAAAGCTTTCTGCACAAACAGCGCTAAAGAAGACAGTAGTTCTTTTTATGAATTGACATTACAGCAGACAAGCTATACAAAGTTGAGAAAATTCTCTCGAACTAGTTTCAGTTGGTCCATAGACGTGAATCTAGTGCATGCAGTACAGTAGCACTGAGCAACTGCAAACAGCTGAAGGAAGTCTATCCACTGACAAGTCTAGAAATGGTGGAAACATAGGTAAGCATGAACCAAAAGCCTAGTAAGAGATGCAAGTGACATATAATGAGAAACCATGACAGTATCAGCCAAATTGTAGGACATTGCTTTGTAATATAGTGAGAATGAGATGTCATAACGTGGGTTAGATTACACAAATTTTCGAGAAAACCATTTATTTTCCAAGCTTCGGGTCAGGTCAACAGTATACTTCACGTACCTCGATTGATGAATTTTGTAAGATTCACACAGTTTTTTGGCAGGTGAAGAATGAGCTACTCAATTAGCTTGAGTCAAACGAAATTAACAGACCACTTGGATGGTTTTGTAAACAGCCACAATCGGAATCAATCGTGAAGATCTGCTGAATGCTTGTTGTAGTAAATCCAAGAAAAAATAACTGGGTTTGCTAAAAAGACATGGTAAGTAATAACAGATAGAGTAAGACCTTGTTTGGGAAAGACCCAATTGGGAAAATCTGAACTTCAGCTGGATTCGAACCGAAGACAGGAACAACATGCCCAAACACGGCCAATGTTCTATCAGCTGAACTAAGAAACCACACCGGAAGCTCAGAAATTCCAAATTTGGACCGTGTTGCCTAAGAATAAACAACTGTCGCATGAACTGCTCCAATATGTAGGGGTATATTTACATAAAACTGAATTAAAAGGGCATTACGTCGAAATTATTGTAGTTACAAACACTTCATGTTGTCAAGCGGTAAAATTAAGGAAATTCAACAATGTTTCAAAGGGATCTTCACTACGTGAAAGATTTTTTAGAGGTCCAGCAAAAGTACAAAACCACTTGTCAACAGACCAAGGGTGGAGAAGGTGAATGATACTTTCAGCTGATAAGCACACGTATGGTGTAATATGGAGTGACTTTCAAGGCTGAGCACAGAAAGATGGTCAATTTAGTTATTGACTGTAGTTCATATACCAGCTGCCAAACCTCAAAGGTTATAATGGACACCCGAAGGTTCAGCGTTTCTCTATCAGTACTGATCACCCCAACTACAATTTTGTACTTCCCAAGCTTCAAACATTTACATTATCGCTACTCTACTCAGAATACAGCACGTTTTTCAATCCTGATTACAAAGGTATTTTCCTTAGTTCCTAATGGCTCGGAATATTTGCCTTTCCAATTTATTTGAGAATTGTTTTATTGAGCTAAACTTGTTCCCCTCTGTCCGACAAATCCGGATCAACCGTGTCTCTCAATACATTTTATTTTAACTTGGATTACTTCTCTATTTCATCGACAGTGACGTCCCAACGGCGAATGTTTCTTGTCGTCTGGGTCATCTAATCCGTTTCTGTGATTCCGGCCCTTGTTAATTCCAAGCACTAAGGTTTTGTCAACTTGCCTGACCACTGTCACTTAGCTTCTCTTGACCAAGAAGCTGTTCATAGGTTTCCGTTTGTCAAAAATCTTAGATAACTCAATACCGTATACGTTTACTTCAACCTGACGACAGGTTTCAGCAAAAGATGCAGACTTTCTCTAAGCCTGAACACGTAATTCCATCTTATCCCCTTACCGTTCTAACAGTCAGCAGATTTTAACACACTTTCCTGGACGTTGGTTAGACTGTTGTTATGAGTTTGCTCACACTTATTTAAATCATTAATCCAACGTGTTTAAAAGTGATGGTGCTTTCATTGCATTACAGAAAGTGCCATCGTTCGCATGCATTTTGGTGCGTTTGATCTCATCAGACTGCTTTTTCTCACTTGGACTAATCCATTCCAACTCCCGCAAAGTGCGAAATTCGAACCTAAGTGGGTGAATTTTTATATTAAATTCTGAGTTTTAAATTTCATACGTGAAGTATTTTTCTGAGTGTCACTTCGTAATTCTCTCATAAATGACAAATATTCGATCGTTCGAGAGGGTAAAGCCTTTCTTGACCCAACGTTAATAGCACAGCTAATAACTGACGGAAAAACAAACGAAAACAACTGGTCTCGGAAGATTTTCATTCAAGTTGTGTTAATTATAACACACCATAGGTTGCTGAGAAGATCCTTAAAACACAGTTACGTAACAAATTCAATGTGACACTGAAGTTATCATAAACATCCCTTAACAGCTAGGATACAAAGTCTTTTTTGGATATCATGTTAAGTCCATGTATATGCAGCGAGCTCAATACGCATCCTCTTGAGAAGATTTCCAGCCAGTTAAGTCACTCACTGGATTTGATGAGATGAACAGTCAGAAGTTCATTGTTGAACAATGATGCTAGCAGACCATCAAGCCACTAACAGTGCGTACAGTCTCGCTGGCTACACAGCGACGATTACGCCTCAGCACGGGTATGGGAAAGAGAGTATAAAAGAACATGACTAGCTGTTATTAGAACCCATTAACTTAGGAGAACTCTTGAACTCCATAAAGACGGCCAGCTTAAGTTGATGTTGAAATAAAACGGAACGACAACGACTTCATCAGTCAGTGACATTAAAAGGTGGACGTTATTTTTCTCATGGATGAAGGCATGACAACACATCATTTGAGCGCATGAACATCTCCGATTGCCACGGGGGCCGGCCAGACACATCAATACCGAGAAGAAACAAGTAGCAACCCAGCTCGTTTCCGGGTCTACAATCGAAGTTGGTCAAAGAGGCTTGTTTGGTATGCGTTTCTTCTCATAATTGTACTGGTAACAATCTACTACGGTGTGCAGGTCCAAGTTCAGACAAGTCAACTGTCCTTCGCTATTGTGTCCGTCCATGTGATGGTTTGGAAAAGTTCATTCGGTTTTCAGAACCCAAAGTTTGGTCAATAAGAAACAATATGCTCAACTTCATTTTCGGGATCCATCTGCAGTCACGTGGCCAAAATGACGACAGTGTCTACTAAACTAGCTTTGACTACAAGATGGCTAACTGAGTGTGCAAATCTCAACACTTCTCATTCCAAATTTCGCAGGTTTTGACACGACCACCTAAATGGCGCAGCAGTGTGAACAATCAAATAACAACAAGTTAGCCTAAATGTTACAGGAGTTCACGCTACGACAGTGACGTAGTCTCCATCTAACAGGGAGTCCATCGGATAAAATTTCATGAAATATGGTCTCCTTCTTCAAACTACTCTTCTTAACGCAATCCTGAGCATGAATATGAGAATTAATGTGATGTTGCGTCTGTCCATTTTTCTCCAATTTACGTTTGTCCAAACCTAAGCAGCTTGATAACAGCGCAACCAAAATGTAATCATGTTAATGTCCGATGGCTGATGCTAGACGTTTTTCTATTTTTCCACAGGTTTGTAAACATTGTTATGTTTTACCCCGGTGTATGACTACTCCATATTGTATGCTGATCGTGCAATAGATGAGACGAATCGTGTGCTAGCGCTTCTCAATATTACACTTCTGTTTAGATTGTCTGTAATGTTTTACTGTAGTATGGACAACTTCTGTGATAACTTAATGTAAATTTCAACTGCCCAACTATACGGACGATTCTGTCTTAGTAACAGCAATGACCTCAAGTTCATAAGATTTCTTAGGTTTAAATGTTTTTTAAGGAGAAACACCTACGCTATAAAAGCGGCTAGTTGTCCTCAAGACGTGCTTCCCGTTTAGAGCGGTATCGTAAACCAGGATGAAATTGGCTGTTCATCTCAACAGATTGACGGGCCTGGTGATCAAGAATATTATGTCATGTTAGAGCTGGCTGAATTGAATAAATACAAAAGAAATCGAATTTATGAGCAATTCTCAACAAGAAGTAAGTAAATAAGTTATTTAAGACTGAAGAACTACTAGTCACTGTCTCATATTAATTGTCGATAAACTGTTGTTACTACAGATAAAAAACGATTAGGTACACAATTAATGATGAGCTGTCAGTAAGGAATAACCTTCCACGTAGACTTCATATTCATGGTTTTGGTTAGCCACGCTGCTCATGGATAGTTTGAACTGTCTGAGTGAGACAACCTCTGGTCCACAGTGGGACGTAAGACACTCGACTTCCACACCTGTTACTATAAATATTTGCTTTCATACACAGAGTTTTACTTAGACTCCCATAAACAAATCTTCTGACCTCACACCAGTCGGGGCGGAAAAATCAAATCGAGATGTGCGACTCATATTCTCTCTGATATGTGTTCCTGTTGGTAAATCATTTCCGGTGTATGCACAATAACCGTCCAGAAAATCTTTATCGATAACTGGAGACGTTTTATCGGGTTGAAATAATCCGTCTTGTTGAACCTGCCAAAAAAGTTTACCGGTCAAATGTGTGGGCTTCATTTTGAACTACAGTTGTCAATATCAATCTGGTGGAACTTTTTGTTCCACAAAATTAGGTGACAACCTTCACCAAAATCGAAGGAGCACTAATGTAGTTAATAACAACAGGTTTTCCTAACATTACAGGTCCAAAATCGAAGCACATTTGTCAAACGCTATCGAAAGTTGCAACAGCTATTGCGAACTGGATTGCATTTATCTGGTCAAAAACGGCGAGCCCGCAGGCGCGCATTCTACCCCAGACGTCAGAGCCGAGATAGTCACAGTCAGTGGGAAGATAATTCTGGTTCACAGTCTACCTCGAACTATCGCTATTACAAGTCTGCACCAGTTGGAGCTGGTCAAAAATCGGGAGGTCGTCACAAAGTTTCTAATACCGGTTTCCAGGAAAATGACGCAAGTCGAACGGCCCACCGATATACCTATGATGACGACGATGATGATTTGGATTCCAGAGACAGCTCAGTAAACTATCTAGACAACCATTGTCAACGACGAGAACTGATTATCGACTTCGCTGCGGTCGGATGGGCTGGTTGGGTCATAGCGCCGAGGTCATATAACGCACGCTATTGTAGCGGTCATTGTCCCTTCCCATTGTCAGCACATTATAACACCACAAATCATGCGGTTCTTTTACAACTGGTTCATTTATTAGATGCAGCTAGAGTTCCCGGTCCATGCTGCGTCCCCAATGAGCTGTCTTCACAGTCTCTGCTTTACCAGAACCAGAACGGTGATGTCGCATTGAGTGTATATCAAGACATGGTAGTTGAGAGTTGTGCTTGTCGATGAAGTCTAGTCCTCTTTGGCACAGGTTGTCTTCATGAGCTGTAAATCGCCTAAATTTTAATTTCTTCAAGACTAATATTGGCATGCGCTGCAACATTTGCATGAAAAACTTACAATGACAGACACAGCTATGTTTAGTTAATTTGTGAGCACATTACAACCGTAACTTATTAATTATAAGAACATACGACTAAATAACTGCATTTGATCGTGTACGTGGAATACCATGTGACGACTCATTCGATTGCATGCCTACTCATGAACAATGCAGGATAACCTGAACAGTCTCTCATCTGAATCATCAGTGATGCATCTTATGTCCTGTATAAACCGCGCGCCTGTCATCCCCCACATGTTGGAAGTGATAATCTGTTTCTATTGACAATTTTATTACTGTTACTGTTATGATTACGAATAATATCCTCACTTACTTGCTTACAACTATGTACACTTATTCGTTTTTGTGTTCGTAATGTCCAAAAAGCAAAAGTTCAAGAGTAGGTTGTCTCACAGTAGACTGAATGAAAGCCTTAGTCATCACACTTGCTCTCCCCAAAGTTGATACTGTAATGACAGTGTTTAAGCCTCATGAAGAGTATTCATCAACTGGTTATACAACCAAGAGAATATTGAAGATCTTACTAGGAGTTACACGCCAATTAAAGAATCTGTACTGCGGCTGTCACGTGTACACAATACGAGACAAAATACAACACGAATTGTTGATTTTTTTAAATGTAAATGCTAACCGATACCTAAACACGTAACAAAATGCAACCAGTTTTAAAGCATCTTTTCTAGAAATGTTGTAATTGGTGGTGTTTCGTGAGCCGTTTAAAATGAAGCACCACGGGTCATCAGGCTCGATAGGATATGTCCCCACTCTCGAGCTGTACAGATAGACGTCATGGAATGGACTGTCATTAATCATGTCAAAGGGAATAACACACAGTTGCGCCAAACATAACGACAACAAGTCACTATTTTTCCAATGTTTCTGGTCGTATACATACAATCATTCAGTATAAATGACCAGCCTATGGCAAGAATACAAAAAAATAGTTGGACAAGACACATTGTGCAGAAAAATTAAATTGGTTTCACAACAGTAACACTGATTGTGTCAGTGTGTTGGTGCATGCACAGAATTTGACCGATGCTGGTTGCTGAACAAGACCACAGCGAATATCAGCTATTATGAATTGCAGTAGAGCAACGATACCATAATCTTAATAGTTAGGCCAAAGAAACAACTTGCTTTCGTGAAGTACATTAGAATTGTAGACGCCGGATTCCTACTCAAAAATGACATTAACGCGCTGTCTATTTGAATCAATGGAACACGAAGTTGGCAATATGTGCGTGGGACATTCAGTAACATTACGGATGTAGGCCAGCTATTGAAAGAGTTCACATCGAATATCTGCACAATCTTTTGCCTCCAACCTGTGAGGTTACACTTTCTGATTATTCATTTGAGGGCAGTCGATGCTTCTTCAGCCCTGGATCGCGTCGTGGTCAGCGGACGAAAGTATTCTCATGTTCAGCTACATAGTAATATCAGAAAGTCCACGAACAGTTCCTTAAACCCATTCGGCATCTTGAGGCAATAATACTCCGTCTTACTTTTTCTGATGCTTACTAGCCCTATATAGCTGTCACATATAGCTGGTAATCCAGACAGTAAGAACTGTTGAGTAAGCCGACGACACTCTATTGGTAGGCGTGAAAGCATATGCATAGTTTTGTCCCTACAGCTCTAGTGTAGTCATGCTAGTGACGCTACGGAGCTAGGTGCTGTTGTGCCCACGTCGGCCAGAAAAACCTTACTGTACATCAGTGATTAAATGTCTTCACTCACGTACAACGCACCAGTCTGACAGCTTAAAGTTGCGGTCTCTTATCTAGACACAACCAAGACAGTTTTGTTCGCGATACATGCACCGATCGAGTCGAAGAGAAAATGTGTTGTGACGACTGAGCCATTCGGAGAGCTTGTGAATTTTCACGTGCATTGTAGCGAAAACGCCAAACTAGTCATGAAGAAATATACTGAAAAGCATGCGGTGTTTTACCGTCTATTTGCCAGAGAATGCCTCAATACGGTTGTTCACGTAATATTAGAAACTATCTTTTCTAACCCTATTCTCCACTCTTTTAAGACGGAATGGAGAAATCTTAGACGGGATATCTTTTAAGGAACAAACCTTACTATCTTAAATTGGCTGCATTCAGTTATTATAAATTATTTGTTTACATTTCGGAAGTATAAGATAACCCTAAAGAAAAGACCCAGAAATATCTAGCAACTTTGGTGACCATTTGGTTGTACTTCCACTTTCAATTCACGATCTTCCATAGGCAGTAACAACAGAGTCTCATATAATATATGAATAGTATGGAACTGCGTTGATTTTCTGAGACCGAGCCATTTTATCTAATATCAGACATGCACGCTGTCACAGATATGACTGATGGAAAATGAACTGAAGCTTCATCTTTCAAGTAAGTCAATCTTACATTTGATCTTTATTGTTGTGGTATGGTCTGATAGTCATATCAGGAACTTTTGCTTGTATCCTACATTGGTCTAAGATGAACTAAAATGATGCAGTAACTCGAGCATTACTCACATATGGATGTAGCTGAGTGTTCTCTTGGAATAATTAGTGTTTGATTTGAGCTCCGGAGGATCAAATGATTCAAGAGACCTGGCAAGGATGTGCACGGCTAATGAGCTCTAATAAGAGGACACATCTTTCCGAAAAAGGCTGGCTAGAAAACCTGATTGAATACAAAGGTGAAATTTAATTTAAAACCATCTATTTGTTACAATAACAGTTGGATAAATAAAGAACTAGTATCTTGCGTCCAAATGTACTTATGTCTTAGCCTAAACATGTGACGATTTTTTAAAGTGGAAAGACTAACCTCGAGTTTCGCCCTTTTCGGGACTCGTCAGTAGGGCATTTCCTCGTTTGTCACAGTAGGTAACGGGACTAGAACTCCGACCACGCTTCCACGAGGCAACCGGTTGACGATTACTCCATTGGAAATGCGACAGATGCGGTCAATTATGAGTGACGTTCGATGTATTTAAAACGAAAATCCTCTACTACCCTCAAGTAATCAAACTATCACTCAACAGGTTAATGAATTCTGTGATTTTAACATGGAGAGAAGCCTTAGTCGTGAGGTCACCGATTGAAGATAACCGGAGAGTCGCCAACTCCCCTGTCGGGGCGATCGAGAAATCCGAACACTGTTCACATGCGAATCTGGCTATGCGTTTACATATAATGATTCAGTCTTGCCTTATGTGAGGTCACTGGCGCAATAATCAACACGGTTGCCTAATAAAAATGTGGTGGGAGTTCTAGTCCCAGAACTTGCGGTGGCAAGCGATAATATACACTGGTGATTCACTCATACAAGAGTCAAACACGAGTACACTGATCCACTTCAAAAAGGGCTGGCTCGAATGTCTATAGGAATGGGATAGCCACGATCAGTTGTGAATACCGTCCAGTTTATATAAAAGGTGGTACGTTGACTAGATTCTATGTGTATTCTGTATTACTAACCAAACAGTTCAGAAAAAAGGCCAGAAACGACGTCAGAATGAAAGGTCTCGTGGCTTTCAGATAAACACTTAGGATAAATGTGTCGAACTAAAATCACTGGTAACTGGGTAAACACCTGCATCAATGGAGGGGTGAAAACTTGCCAAAACACTCAAGTAAATAGATTGCAAAGATTGTGGACATTTGACAATTAAAATGAGACGTCACATTTTTAAAACTTTCACTGATACGAAACAACCTACCTGGATTGTAATTCACTGTGAAATACATGACAGCAGGGAATGTTGACATTAGTTGACAATTCGTGTAAATAACTAACAGTGAAATATATTGACTAGTGAGTGTCGTTTGATGAGGAAGAGTTTACTTTTTTAAGTTTAAAGGAATCGAAATTAAAGTTTTTGCAATTTGACCAGAACTACTTTGACTCTCATTCAGATGTGTACAGTCCAGACAGTTTTTAGAGAACTGAGGGAGTATGGCACTTTGATGGACATAATGATATGAGAATCAAAGACATGATGGGGTCGGACATAGAAATTGTTTGTCTTGGATTGCTGAAATAGTTGGTTACAAGTCTTGAATAAATCGGATTAGGTTCGTTAACAAAAATGAGAGTTTTTCGATTGGATGTACCACATAAACTACTGCATCTCACAGAAAAGCAATGAACAGCACCAATTCGTTTCGAAGACTTGGAGAAATTTGGCTGAAACAAGAGTAAGCTGGCTTGTCTGATAAACAAAATGCGTACTATTGTTGTTTGGATTTGACGGTTTTGTGTTTGAAAGTAAATACTATTTCCGGACTTCCCGAATGGCTGCCCCTAAGACAATAGGAGGAAGTTCTAGTTTCATGAAGCACACTCTTAAAGCAGATCCTGAAAGTCATTCCTTCAAATGTCTATCCGATGAGTCCTAACAAAAACAAAACCACTCGTGTAATGTCATTTGTTGAACACATTAATGCGGTGACTTGCATCCGCTGTATCTGTTCAGAAAGATGAGACATATGCAGGTCAGGCCAGTCATGCAAACGACCTTCACAGGATTGAATCATAACTCGTGGAACATGAGCAGGCAGGGTTTGCACTTTACCAGTCTGAAGGTCACCCACTATCGATTGCAATTCCAACACAGATAAGTTTGTCGATTGGCCCAGTAGGAAAAGGAGGTTGTATACTGCAATTTTCTATGCACTGAAGCTCAGTCCATTACATAACTCGCTTAAAGGATCAACACTCAGTTGTACGAATTAGTCCGTTTACAAGTTTAACCTTAGTCGCCAATAATTTTATCTAATCACGAAAGCTGACTTGTGGTCATCATGTAACAATCACCACCCCTTACCAAACAGCAGTAAGTTCTGATTGTAATCGTTCGCTATTTAATTACATAAGGAGAATTTCACATAAAACCGATTGCAGCGTTCGCTGCCACATAATTTTCAGCAAGCTCTATATCACGGCTTCATGTAAGTACTGTACTGCCAAGTTTCGAAAGGGAATGACTATTAATTGGTTTGGTAATGCGAGATACACAAACGTTTATAAACGATGTTCAACTTATATCAAGTGAGGTGTGTATAATTATTTTCGACTCAAATAAGCACATTTTCAACGGTAGAAATACCTGCTGACAATTTTGATCATTTTAGCTGGTAGGAGAAGTTAAATTATTTAACCAGTGGAGGGCAATTCAAATACCGTTAAATATTTTTCACAATAAATCACGCAATCACAAGATTTAGTGCCAACTTCCGCGTGCATAGTGAGGTGGGTAGCACAACAAACTCGTTCCGGAATTGGTCGATTGCAAGAAAAGCAGTTTCCGCACTTCATGAATTGCAAAAAATAAACCATTGTGGCGAGAACCGTGTGAGAGCTATAACCCTATCCGACATGACCCGGTTACTGGGTCAATTGTGAGAACAAGTAATCACACACGCATGATTTCAGTGTCAGAAACGGTCTTTGAACAGGCTGGTTGTTTCGCTACTGAACCTCGGACTGACAGTTTTAGCACTAACACATACAAACGCACTAATAGACAAACAGAAAGAGGCTGAAAACAGAATGGTGTACATGACATATCACAGTTGTGTCATTATATCGGCTTCAATCTCGTTTCGGGGGCGTGGAAATCCAACAGCAACAAGGCCATACATGCAAGCAAGTTCGTTGCACTGGTGCACGGCAACCACAGAGCAGTTAGCTGACACAGAGGTGCTCTTTGTGTGACTTACATACTATTCGAGTAATACGTTTGCTCACGCAGGTTACGTGCGCAAGTTAGATCTTCAACGGACAGCTTCTGCCCAAACACGGTTGTATGATGAAGTATACGGTTTAAACACCACTGACAATGTTATGTGATCTTCTAACATTGACGTTCACTCGTGCATAGGGGAAGCACGCAATTAGTCAATAATCGTATAAACCTAACGGATAATCCGGCCATTGCGGTGAGCTAATGACGACCAAGAAAGAATTTAAAACAGTCCAGTGAACAGTGAATATTATCCCATTCTTCAGGGAGTAGCAAGTCCCTCACTTCTAAACTGTTGGCACCTTCAACAGATCCTGCTTCGTTACAATCTTCTGCAGATCCGTACGATTACTCACCGTTCGGCGACGATAGCGAATGTCAGCCCGAAGGTCTCATTCACAACATAAAAATATCGCGGTTCATGCACAATGGGTTGTTTGTGAAGAAAGATAACGTGAGAAAATTCCTGGTTAGAGGCTGCGTACTGCGCTACGCAGCCTGTGCTAAATAACACTCGCAGATTTAGCTCAGTGTTATCATTAGCCGTGAATGCAGTGTATGTATGTTGGGTGGCCACCGAAGTCAAGCAACATGGGATGATATAAGCAAAAATTGCACGACTACTGTCAATGAATAGGTCTTGTACACTATTTATGTACTAGGCAACATGTCCTCCAGCTGACACTCGAACTAAATGCAAACCCGCAAGTTGCAGTCATCATGTTGTTCAGTATGAGATTGAAACAAAACAGTTTCTCAATTAATCAGCTTGCCAGAGATTCAGCCTAGGAGAACGTCTCCTATTAGCAGGGTAATGATTTACAAACCACACAAAATCACGTGCATTCTGTCAACAGATAAAATATGTTCTTGCATCAGTAAAACCATGACAATAAACCGACTGTACATAACACAGTTCGCAAAGCCAGAATGTACAGATTAATGAAACTCCCGAACCAAAACACCAGGAAGCAAAGACGTAAATGAAGAAGTTGTTCATTAATGAGTAGTAGGAGATTTTAATTTTTATATAGATTGAACGTCAACCACAATTGATTGCAGCTGTCGCATTCCCACAGACATTCTAGTTAGCCCCTTTTGAAAAGAAGCACTAGATGCGAGTTTAGCTCTCATTAGAGCACATCAGTAGTGCATATCCTCGTCACTGCCGGGACTAGTAATCAAATACCGTCCAACAAGTCAATGGTTTCTGTGACTTCAATTTGGAGAGAAGTGCTAGTCGAGGGGTCATCGATTGGAGTTAACAGACAGTAACTGTGTCTTCTATCGAGGCGATCGAGCAACCTGATCATTACTTACAAGCGAAAGTGGTTGAGGGTTCACATATGATAATTTGGTCGTGCCTAATGTGAGGTCAATGGCACAGTGGTAAACACAGTCGCCTCATGAACATCGTGGTTGGAGCTCTAATCCTGGCAGTGGCGAGAATATGCACTATTGACGAGCTTTAATGAAAACAAAACTCGAGTCTGGAGTTTCTTTTCGAACTGGACCGACTGGAAAGTCTATCGGAATGCAACAGCTGCGATTAGTTGTGGGTGAAGTTCAGTCTATATGAAAGAAGTTGTTCGTTCCGTTGAAAACTACTATACAGCCGTTAGTTATTCATAACTTAAAGTGAACTTGAAGAAGAAATCAGGAGGTCGAATGCCTGTTAAAAACGCTTCAAGCAGTTAGATTGGTCAAATGACGTCCAATCAACTTGTTCTTGTCAAAACTGAAGTTTGAGAGCACTATACTTCGACTATGATTTCAGTTTCTTAAATCTGTGGCTAAGATTTGTTCATCTTATCTATAACGCTAAGTGTGTAAAATCGTAATAATAACAAATTAAAAATGGACTCAATGTCAGCTAAGAATATCTCAATGAAGAGTGAATTGCTGTATATGTAAAATATTCTCACAGAAACATATCGGAAATAATGGGTTCCTCTGTAGAATTGTAATAAAAGCTTCCAAACGACAATAATAATATAAACAATAAGGGAATGAAGAAGAAATATCCTCAACAACCCACCTTATGACTCACCTGAGGAACACAAAAGAAATTGAACAGAAGACGTATATGTCAGTCTGAATCTTGACATTGGTGCCAACTTCGTTTTTCCCAGGACGCCACCATTAGGTGAACTGATGTTGTTAGAAGGGTGAAAACTCTCATGTACATCTACTTTATATATTAGGGCCTCCAGTTGCGTAAGTTCCAAAACTTAACATTACACTGTGAAATACAACCTACAAGATATTTGTGAAATATACAATTATTATGGACAATTATTTACGATAGTAAGCTTCTTCTTTATTATTCATGAAGCCTAAGTTGTCTGAAAAACATGTTCCGGCATATTTCATCGCGATTGCTAGCACAAACGTACCTATAAACGATACTCCTTACGAGACAGCTGATGTGTCCTGATGGTTTCATGATAACCTTGCCTCAACCGAGTAGGCAGTCAACATCTGTTCATGTGTATTCATTCGGCCTTCTCGGTAACTGGCGGAAAAACCATCAGTTACTGCCGTAAGGTGTGCAAGCAATCAGTTGGTTTATTAACACAATAGATGAGTTGCATTTTTTCAACGTGTTTGTTTCCGCCAATGGTGAACGGTCCATATCAGAGATGTTTCCCAGTGTAGTTCGTTGACATCTCCGATCTAACAGTCACTGGTGTTAGTTTTCAGCCCAGACCGGCGAACTTATCGTTACTAGCCTCACCTAGAACAACAAATAAAAAGAATGAACAGACAAACTGCTTGGCCTTCAATCTGTACTCGACTACTTGCTTGTATCAGATATCATTCTGACAGTTGATGAAACTTCAGAGCACCGTAGATCACCACCAGAAACCAATACATTTGTGTCTGAAAAGTTCTCGAGTGACCTCTACACATGTATCCTATCATGTCTGGCGTTTCAAAGAATTATCTCACATCACTATTCCAACATAGGGATCTCGGTATAAATGCACAGGCTTTGTCACGTGTTAAGTCACTTCATGCAGGTTCAACTGCTGTACACACAGTGAAAACTGATACTGTCTGCATGTACTTCTTGTACCCCAATGGGGTTACAGTTTCTAAAATCCTCCACGAGCTTCAAAAGCTTTTCAGTTGGTGCAATTCATTTACAGTGGGTGAAAGAAGGTATGTTGCAAGACGAAAAATGGGGACAATAAACTTTTTCTGTCTGACATGACAATACTACGACGTGACAGATACATTTCCAGTAAATATTAGTTGGACCAAACAATATTTTGAAAGAAACACCGACAAAAAAATATATACAATACCGATCCATCACTGTGAGAGCACGGATGAGCAAATAAAAATGGTATCAACTGTTGTCTTTGCGTTGAAATTCAATCTTGAGAATGGCTAACTCAAGCGAACAAGGTGACGACTTCATGAAAAACTAGTCAGCAAATAGGCTAACATGCAAAATTTGTCACTTTTCCCGGCTGTCTTCAACCTGGAAACAGAAGCACAGAAGATGGTTATCTGTGTGGTATGTCATGTTTAATTTGAGGTAATTACATTGAAAAATGAGTTCACCGTTGGTTATTTGTTTGTGCTACTCATGGCAATAAGCATTTTCTTTAACATTTATGGGAAACAGACTTTATGGATAACGTGTTCCTACGTGTCTCCTCAACCTTGCACACAGAAGACATCTGTGAGTGGACACACATGCACAAACTCTTGTACACGTGACAATCCGTGGCACCTGAAGTCTGGAGTTGAGCAATTTCACTAACCAGTTTCATCGCTGAGCCTCGGCAACCACTAATATTATGATTTGAGGTATTTTATTGAGAACTGTATAGCGTAGTGCAGTATGCTTCTTGTAAACAAGACAGTTGCATATTGACTACATTTAAACCGTCGTCTTATCACCTCGTTAGTGTGAGTTCGAAAGAAAACTTCATTGACTTTTACGGGTGGGGCGTTGCCATTCTGCTTCTCCTTCGCCATTAGGAAGGTTGTAATACAACAGTTTCGATTATCTGTCTGTGATCCTGGTAGTGCCTATATTGAGATGGCGATCATACAGAGTTGAGTCATAATTGGTTGATTTCGACTACAACTCTGTGAATCAAGACGCTGTACTAACAGTGCGGTGGAGCGTTCAGAAAGAGAGTAACTATTAATGAGAATTTGATTCCATTAACAGTCACGTCTGTGACAAACGGAAGATCAGTCACCTGTTGTGCGCACAGTATCGGCTGTCGACAATGAAACAATTACGACTTACCATACATTCCGAATTGAGTGACGTCGGTGGGACAGTGAATAACCAATGCAGCGTTTATTATTTTTGAGACAAGACGTTTCTAGATCACTGATTGTGGATCAATAGGTCAGACGTTTACTCTCCTTCAATGAAGTTGAAGTAAGCTAACTGAGTTTGGTATCCCGTGTTAAATAAAATTTATAATTGGGAAAACTTTCATGACACCAAAAAATTTAACTGCTCAATAGTACTAACCACAATCAAGGCCAACTATGATTAATGAGGAGGCATAAAGGGAAAGTGGCTTTTCCACAACTGTCGAATGGCTAACGTCTATTTTTTGTTATTTTTTACTCATAGGAAAAGTTCAGTCCTACTTATTGAATTTCCAACTGGTATGTAAACACGACATATAAGAAATTTAGCCTAATCTGCTTTTGTGAACAGTCTAGGCGTCTTGTATGTAACCACTATAAGTTTGAAGCATAGTTGTACGTGAATAGACAGTCACGACAACATTGCCGTATCACTAGACACAGATGTGACCAGGACATCTTAATTTCTGTTGGCACAAATCAAGATAGGTTTGAAACATTGAGTTCCCTTTATCCAGTTCATTAAGACGGCAAGAAGACATACATTG